>JAAPAO010000340.1:0-27046 GCA_013115145.1 Perkinsus chesapeaki | reverse complement strand
GTACTAAATAAGTCGACTTGGATCACTAGTAGACGTGAAAGATACTAAATAGGTCGACTTAGTGCTACCCCTGTAGATGCTGATCACATAACACTACTTGACCTTCTCATCGCGAGCGAGTACTGGTTGAGCTTCTACGCTAAAAGGAGTAAAGGAGATACTAATGCGAAATACAAAGTAACTGATGGAGCGGTGATTGATGTTGATAATGTTGATGATAATACGCCAGAGGTAGTAGAAGTGGGGGGGGAGGAAGTATGATAATAAACACGGAGGTGATAAAATTTAGTTAATTTTCC
This sequence comes from Perkinsus chesapeaki, assembly GCA_013115145.1. Classification (NCBI taxonomy): domain Eukaryota; phylum Perkinsozoa; order Perkinsida; family Perkinsidae; genus Perkinsus; species Perkinsus chesapeaki. The sequence goes on along the minus strand of JAAPAO010000340.1, from coordinate 26,747 downwards.
TCTGGGAGCACATTTTGACGGGAATATGGGGATGGTGTATATAGATTATTGAGGATAATATAGATATAGTATATTATTGAGGATCATCATAGATAGGATCGTATTTATATTGGGATGGGGTATGAAAGGATAAAACTGGTCGAATGGATTCGATGAAGGATTGATATAGAAGAGTTGGATGAATCGACTGTGTTAATTCTATCCATCATGTTCGGTTATAAGATGGTTGATATGAGGGGTGTGAAGAAAATAGCATCGATGAGGAAAAATCGGTATGAAGTAGCTTCGCCTGAAAACCCTCTCTGGTTGCTTGCCGGGATTCTCATCGAAATCTGAACATGGCTTCTCCTAGAAGTGCAACTTCAAGGAGAGAACGCGGTATTATTGAAAATGTTTGTGTTGCTCGGGGGAGATGGTTACGGCCGCCGGGCAGCTGAGTTTGGACTTGCCAATTGCGAGGAGCGTGTATTCTCCTAAAGCATGTGATAAATATACATTGCTCGTAAAAGAAATCGATGATAATCTTGGAGAGTAATCTGAGATAGCCATTTGTTCAATGCTGACATGAACCGAATCGATGGGGAGTAGCATTTGAGTTGGAGTTTGTACTGTCTGTCAGGGAGGGTGTATTATGGGTGAGCTCCTGTTGGGAGGGGATATGGTCACTCCGTATGGTTATTATATTCCTGCTGATGGCGATGAACAGGCGGAGCGAAACAACCGAGAAAAGTTTATCGTTAAGAGTGGTATAAGATTCTATAGTAGGTTGAAGCGTGCATTAGAGACTGCCATATGATTCTAGGAACGAACGATCTGGTGCGGATAAACGCTGACAAGACAATTGAGTTCATCGGGCGACTTGGCAATTTCGTGAAGTTGGGGGGAGCATTTCACGACACAGGTGAGGAGGAAACATTTACGTGGGAAAATGGATATGTTGGGGTTTTGTGACGGGAAGAGTAAGGGCACTGCAGATGGGAAAGTATTATAGCGTATGTTATAGAAGTAAAAAAATATATTATATTCGATATATTCGAAAATAGTTTTAGTCGATAAATTACGATCTAATTTATGTATACAAATGTGGTCAACTAAGATGAAAATATAAACCTATTAAGATTTACTTTTCTGCTCTGGAAGTGTAGACTAGTTCGATAAGATTTTATGTATGGATGGTAGGAGGGAGACCTACCTGAGGGCAGACGGGTTTCCGATAGGATTCACAAAACTCCTAACGAAAAGCTGCTGCCGTTCACTTACTTTATTTGATCATCAAAGCTGGCATGTATCGGATATCTTTGGCGGATCTTTGATGAGGCGGTATCCTCTCTAGTGCGCACTTGGATGCTATGTTTTGTTCGGCCAGAGTATAGGTTGACGGACTAGTGCTAGATGGCTGTCACCTAGGACACTGCCGGGCTGGCGTGGTTGGTGTAATGCGAAAGCATCGAGAAGTCGAATCTAGATTCCGTTGTTTCGCATTGATTATTTTTTCTCGAGCATCCGTTGCCGTAGGAAAGTCTTTCAGTTATCATCCAGAACGAACTTAGCGAAGAGCTCGGTGGTCGGGAGTGCCATGTGGTGAATTATAAAGGGGAGCTTCACTTCTTTGTCGTCCATTCGAGCGGTGAGGACCGCATCAATGGCAGTAGGCTGCTGGCTGCTGTAAGGAGTAGGATACCTCTTATGGACGTGGAGCACCTGCATTTACTGCCGGCAAAGTAAGAAAGGTCAAAGTGACCGCTGGTGAAAGCTTTGTTTTATAATTAATAATAACCATATGAATGCCTTTAGTGGCATAATCGTACTGACTTGATCCAGGAAGGTCCACATCTATAGAAGTCGTATTGGTTTGACAAATCCTTTCTGGATTTCAGTGTTTTTATTATTTTCTCTTCTTCTCAGTTATGAGTTGCCTCGTAACGAAGGTACAGGAAAGTTGTCGGGTCCGCTATTGGTGGAGTCCGTGAGCCGGGTGGACATGAGTGAGGCTCTGAAGCGTAAAGGGAAGGCTACCATGGAGGATATAGAGGATAGGAGGATAAAGGGGACTGGACTGATGGTGAGGCGAGACGGAACAATTATGTTGGAGAACCTGAATGACATGATGTTCATTATGGCTTCCGGAGTATCTTTTGCCGAACGCACTGCGAAGGTTTTAGAGGAGAGTCCCTCAAGATATTTATTTTTCGTGAATTCTTGTGAGAATTCAGTTTGCTTTGTCAATCGCGAAGTAATTGTGGTCGTCGAGGGAATGTTTGGGTGCACGTCGTTGGGTGCTGATTGATGACGCTGGGCAGGCGTGTGGATGATGACGGTTGACGATAGGAAACATTTAGGGCATCTTAGAGAAGGAATGTATGGAACCGTAGACATTTTCTGGCATAGTGACAAGTTGAGATGTAATAATTTTCAGATGCTCCTGGCATTGCCAATCTGTACACTATTTACTCTGTCCCCTATCGCATTCCTGAAAGCCTTCATCAGCAGAGTCGCGCTTCTACCTTGGATACTTCCGTCATTACTTCACCCCTCTGTGGCGGAGACTATCTCTTATTATGTGCCATTTGGTCGTTTTGGTGGCGGCATATTGTTAACGCAAGTGCCCGGGCCTCTGGGGTGGTACATCTATTGCGGTCTGGCTTTGCTTGGCGTACTTCTGTCTGGTCGTCGTAAGCCCATCAGAGCCCTCTGTTGGGTGCCGGTATCTTTACTGGTACAAGGGCCGACACAGCTGCTGCAGGATGTAGAGATGTGGGGTGGATATTTCGGCAGATGGGGCGTGGATGGAGTGTCGAGATGGTATCTCGAGCAACTTTATAAGTATCTTAGGTCGAAGTAAGGATTTCGTTATTGAGGTTATGAGTTGTCTCTTGGAGTTCTCGGGATATTTCTATCCTTTCTAACATAGGTGTTTGAATGGGTGCGGGCAGTTGCCACTATACGGTATGATTTATATTATTATATGTATTCACTGGAGATGTTGACGCGGCAAATTCACTAGCTCTCAATTCCTGGATTCTCAAACTTACTATTTTATAAATCTGTATTTGAAGGTTCTTCTGGTTGTGGGACATATTTTCCAGCAGCATTGCCCGTTTTCAGTCCCCGATTTCTTTGAGGTTCGGTAACTTGTCTGTTTTGACTTCATCGTAGATGACTATATCGATTCATTTTCTGAGGTTGTTGTTGCTCCTTCTTTAGGTCCTGTTGGACCATGGTTAAGATAGTGAATTGGGTGTATTGTTTGATGTGCAAGAAGGGTGAAGTTGACAGGAGGAGTTATGATGATGGTGGTGGAGCTGCTGCTGCCGAAGAGTACAAGGCATGCAGTCGATGCCGGAGAATGTAAGGATTGAGGATATAATATTTCTAGAACTGACAAACTGGGAGGATGGTCAGCAGTTTTAGAAACTTTGTTCGATGAAAGCACTCCAGCTCGCCCAACAAATGCTGGGGTTATCACAATACTTTTTTCAATCGATTGGTGGGCTTCTAAAGCGAGTGAGAAAGGTATCAGATGAAAAGGAGTTTTCTGGGTCATTTCGGAAAGCTTCAGTAGTGTTCGGAGGGGAACGGGGGTTATCTATGGCTCGTCAACACCTGCGTGTTTGTGTGGAGTGAGATTATTACAGTTTTACTGAATCTTAGGATTCATTCCGCACTGCTGGGAGAGTATCTTAGGTTGAAGCGTGATGATTCGATATTATGTCAATTTAGGTATCCTAGTAAATACGGCTGTTCGGACACCTTCTACAATGAGCCTTGGAATTGGTATTGCGAAGATTGCTGGTGGACGCATATCGGTCGCATCAAGTGGGAATAATTTTGTGGCGCGCGGTCATTTTTCCTGCTCAGTGAGACCTTCGGTAATACTATCGAAGCTCCTATAGTGCACATGATGGTCGGAAGTCATACCAGTTCATCGACGTGTGGCAGCGACACTCCTTCACGAGGGGAAGTGAGCCCGTCTGGAAGCGTTGATGGTCGAAAGATACTCGATGAAAGCAGTTACAATGGCAATTCAGTTGAACATAAGGTGAATGGTGGGTGCATGCTTGTTGACCTATTTTGTATCTTTGTCGAATTGAGGTCGAGGAATCTATAGCAAGTCACCTCATAACATAAAAAGTAACTGATGAATCGTTTCGATCGATGAAGATCGTAGCGACTGATTGATAACGCTATTAATAGATTTCCTGCTCAGTAGGGCCTACTGTCGAGCATGCTACCTTTGGTAGAGCACATAAGTATTATTGTTTATTATAAATGTGTGACAGTATCCTATGATGACTGGACCATTCCAAGAATTCAAATTCTCAAAATTTTAAGGAATTAGCTTCCCTATTTTTAATTAATAAAAGCCAGCACAAATTGATGAAGGCCCAGGACATAATTAGCTCTCGGCTTTCGCTGATTGGATCGTGAAGTGGTGTAGACTTTACCAATGGCTGATAGGTTGTCCGAATCCTTACAAGCATCCTGGGGGAGCCACCGACCTCCGAGACGACACTTATGGGCTTGTCGAGTCTGAACATTGTTCTGCTAACCGCGCAGATCAATAAGGAATTCGGTGAGATAAAATTGAAATATGCTCGCGTGCGCATGCGTGCAAATTCGTAGATGCCAGTCTGTCTGTCGCGGAAGTGATGAACTCCGGGACGAGTCTTCAATCTTTGTCGAATAAAATAGAATCTGCGATCAGCGTTGTCGATAGCGGCGCAGTTGAGCCTCTTCATACGTCGCCTGCGAGCGGCAAGGAGTACGCGGTTTATACGAATGAAAGCTTGTGGACAAGTGCGGTGTGCGACTGGTTGCTGGAGTCTAGCGCTCCATTGGAGACGACCCGGGTTCAATCCGCGGTTGAGGCGATTGTTAAAAAGCATCCATCGCTTCGATCATATCCGATCGATGCCGACATGGATTCCACGATCTCAATTCTGACCAGAGCTGTTGGATACTTCCATCTCCGCGGATGGGGGCACGAAACCAGGTTCGGCCGATGGCTTAGCTGGTGCGTCTACCAATTGTGGCCGAGAATTTCGGTGCGCAGTGACGCTGGAGGGCCGATGGTTATCGAGTATACCTTCAAGGGAAGCGGAACTAGAGACGCGGTGAAGGCCACGGAAGCTCTCTGGCGGGAATATCCTTTCGAACCACCATTTCAAGTTTTCCTGATGCGCCCCGAAAATGCTGGGGCGAACGTAAATTATTTGTACATTAAAACGACGCACTTGCTGTCTGACGGCTACTGTGTCTTGCCGTTGGTGATGGACTTTGAGAGGTTTATTAACAAACCGGAGAAAAGCCCGGTGGAACTCAATCCGTACAGGATTCTCGAGAAACGGCTGAAAGATACTTTTGATATGCGACCTGGAACGAGTTGTGGATATAACTTTGAGCAGCCTTTGGAGGAGTGGCATAGCTGGGACAGAGGAACTATAAAAAGACGAACTTTATGGCTGGAAAAAAGTGGGAAAATTTTTTGGGAAATTTTTCAGTAGAGTTATTTTAGGCACAGTGGAGGCACTTGCAGCTGCTGGAAGGGAGATGGCTGTGTCGATCGAGGTGAGGCGTGGGGGTATAGTGGTGTTGGGAGAACGGAAATTATTGGAAGAAATTTCGCCGGAAATTTACGATTTTTCGGGATAGGGAAAAATTTATCGCACGTGTTGGAGTAAACCTACGAAGTTGATAGGTGATAGTATCCATTTAATTGTTAACTTTGTTACATTGTTAGTGACAATTTTTACTTAAATAAAATGGCTAAGTTGTGATTGTGAAACTGTTAAGTTGATAAATATTAAATTTTCAATTTGTCGAACCGATAAACTGTTGAATAGTTACCTTGTCACGTTGTCAAATGGCTAGTTTATAACCTTTAATTATAGTTGTCAAATTTCAGTGTTCGGTGTAGGTATTTGTTGTCAGGTTATGGTTCTTGCTGTGGTATTATTGTCACTATCAAGATTCCAGAAATGGTCCTGGGTATCCCTCAATCTAATGCAGACTCTCCGGGATGAGGTAGGTTCATATGAAGTGATTTAATGATGATGAGCTCCCACGCCGCACGAAAATCTAATGGCTCTGCGGCGCTTAGCATTGAAATTCAATACTACTTACTAGGGCTTCGTGACGAAGTGGCTTAGCGACGAAACGATATCGTGCGCAGATAATTCGCCGCAAATTAAGGGGCTCGAAGTTAATAGTGATTTCCTAGAAAACTCTTCTACCATATTCAGTGCACGTTTAGCGCTTTATTTGACGACTATTATTAAATGCACCCGGACGGTAATGAGCTGGAGAAGAAGTCGTGGGTTCGAATCCCACAGGCTGCATTTTCCGCAAAAAATGCTTTTCCGCTTCTACTCAACACACCGTAGCTTTCAAAGTTTGCAATTTCTCTAGGTATTCTCAGACAAAGGGAAATCTTTTCGTGTATAGACTATCAGCTAGTTCGCTCTGGTTATCGGGAAATAATTCGTACGCACGCACGGCACGGCGAAATGATCCGTTTCCAGATAATAAACTCCGCTTGCTCCGTAACTATAGTAAGTTCACTGTAATATACTTATATACTGTATCTTATGCTTTAGTACTTAGTATGCTTATATATTGGTTTCCGGTGGGATTAAGAATTATTTAGCTGATCGATACGACAGCTCAGTTCGTCGAGGAGACAGAATTTGTGCAAAATTTCACACTGGCTCAGGTGGAGTATTGCACCCAAGATATGGTGGCCTTCTTTTCTGACTATCGCGACATGGGGTTATTCCCCACACACTCGAGCAGCAGTGTAAATGATTTTGTATATGAGTTATCGACAAGGATAAGGATGAGGAAATGGAAGTCACATGACTACACATTGTAAGCTACTGTCGAGCATTGTTGGGAATACCACCACTACGATTAGCGCTTGAAGTGACTTAGAACGTCTTTTGAGGGCCATTTATATGGTTAGCATATTATATTGATTATACAGTAACCTTGACGTTCATTCATGTGGTAATTGCTACACCTTTTTGAAGGGACAGAGCTCGGCGAATGATCAGTAAATTCTGTTGGATGGTCGCAGGCTCGATCCCCAGGCCGATAATTTTCCTGCGGAAAAAATATATCTTGGCCCGCAAACCTTCAAGATATAATCAGAACCAACTTTCGTACCTTTCCTGGTATACCCGGAGCAAGAGCTATCGGATGGTGGATAGCTCCACTAGATCATCGAGCTGCTGGATAATGTTCGCACGCACGCACAAAGTATTAGGAAACTGAGAGTATACGCTTCGCTTGCTTCGCAATTATAATTAACATTATATAACAGCTTTGAATTGCTTTTGATGCTGGATGCTACCAACATGCTCAATCAGGTATGATCACAGTGATTGTCTTATTAAGGATAATAAAGGCAATGATATATTCCCTTTGGTGGTCAATTTAATACCCCATAATTCACCACATTATCGTGGCAGTGAGGAAGCAAGTGATGATGATAATGATGATGTTGACGGTCACTGTAGGATAACTAATGTGCCGACGTAAGCTGGGGTGAATCATTTTAATAAAGCTTGCTGGAGATCGGAAATAATGGCGAGAAGAACCACGGTAGATCAACTCTTCGATCAACTGCATTTTATGGAAGAGGAAGAGGCCGTATGAAACTTGCGCTTTTTTACACTCCACACTCCCATCTATGAAGGTCTTCAAAGTTGTGACTCGATTCCTTGGCACTGCTAGATAGCTTATGTGCCAATAATACGCATTTGCATTGTAATAAAATTATAAATTTACTGTCAACATTTTCTCCTTGGCGATTATTTGTATAATAATTGTATTATTGCTGTCTTCTTCTTATTCGTCGTTGTTATCTGCTGCAGGTACAGTAGAATGATGTTTGAAGGACCAGGGCGAGCCAGTAGCTCCCCAATGCATGTTTATGCTGAAGAGACAATACCAGGAAGCGAGTGGGGTCTTAGGTAACAAAGAAGAAACAAATAGTGCTTACTAGCTTACTAGCTTACTAGGTTATTAGCTTACTAGCTTACTAGCTTACTAGGTTTCTAGGTTACTAGGTTACTAGCTTACTAGGTTACTAGGTTACTAGTTTACTAGGTTACTAGGTTACTAGCTTACTAGCTTACTAGGTTACTAGGTTACTAGTTTACTAGCTTACTAGGTTACTAGGTTACTAGCTTACTAGGTTATTAGGTTACTAGCTTACTAGCTTACTAGCTTACTAGCTTACTAGCTTACTAGGTTACTAGGTTATTAGCTTACTAGCTTACTAGGTTATTAGGTTATTAGCTTACTAGCTTACTAGGTTACTAGGTTATTAGGTTATTAGGTTATTAGGTTACTAGGTTACTAGGTTATTAGGTTACTAGGTTATTAGCTTACTAGCTTACTAGGTTACTAGGTTATTAGCTTACTAGCTTACTAGCTTACTAGGTTACTAGGTTATTAGGTTACTAGGTTATTAGGTTATTAGGTTATTAGGTTACTAGGTTACTAGGTTACTAGGTTACTAGGTTATTAGGTTATTAGGTTACTAGGTTACCTTTAGGTTCCAATTCAATGAAGCTTACTTTGATTGCCATGACGTTGTCCGTTTTGTGCGGGAAAGTGTCAGAGATGCGATACGTGATTTAACGTAAGTGCTTTTGGGTATAAAAGGGCAACCATATATAACGGTTGGCAAGTGAAGACAGTTGTCCACAACCGATTGGGATCATCTTGTAAAATCATATATATCGTCCAGTTCGGGCATCCTAGGGCGTATCCAAGCTAATTTATGACCGTGTAAGATAACCAGGGTTCGCGTAAAACCAATCACGTTTCTGCATGACGAACTAGAAGACCCTGTAAATGTTTACTATGGGGGGAGCCAACCGATACAGCTATGAAGATACATCAATCCAGACGTTTCTGTGACCACCCTGCCATCAGATTTGTAGCCCTGAGGCCTTCGCTTGGAGAATATTGGTCTTTTATAGCGTTGAATATGCCTTTCAAGTCTCAGCTTTCAGCATTCCTGAAGACGTGGTAGTCTAAATTGGTGGACTCTCTTCGCTGATTTCCGGCACGAATTGGAATGAATTCTTGGTATTATCTTAGGTGCACGTGCGGCAAAGCTGCAAGCTCAGAAGGTCCCCATAGAAAATGGGAAGTTGTTGATGCAAGCATTTGAGAATGCAAGTTGATGATGCTGATTGATCTAGGGGTCTAAGTTATTGTATAATTATGTCTAGCACTGTTTACCCTCAAAGTGTCTAGATAACAATTATCTCGGCGGCAATCGCCCCCTATAGACCAGTGCAATGCGTAGTATTGACCGAATTGCTGTGGTGGTTGACTATCATTATTGTTGTGTTGGTTTAAATAATCCCTCGGTTGGAGCTGGGAAACATTTGGCATTTCTTACATATCATCTTCACTGCGGTATGAAAAATATCTCGGGCGAGAAATTCGGTTTTGAAACGGTTTCAGAAATTTGGTATGATTCGTTAACACATTTGAAACATTTTTCGGAATAATTTCTCACATTTCGCAGTTGGTGAGGCTGTATGAATTGCGTTGTTATGTTACAAACCTTGTTGTTGGTGAACAACAAAACCAAAAGTTACAAAGTTTTGGTTACAACCAAAAGTTGTTGATGTTGGTGAAGACTGTTAGGCTGAAGTGTTACATTTTTCGATCCCCGGCGAACTCATTTCCCTTTTTCAAATGACAGATTGAGTGACTTCCTGGCTGCACATCAGAAAAGTGGCTCGCCAACGCGGAAATTAGTTCAATTTCTCACCTGGCCGAATACAACCGTTCTCGGCATAACCTATATAGGTGAATCCCTCCAAGAAATGTGGAGTACTGTGTAGCGAGGTAAGCCACCGCGATTAAGCCCATTATTAACTCAATAATAGGAATAATATAACAACCACGAGATAAGCCATGTAAGATGCAGCGAACGAGAGACGATATATTCTTGCACATGAGTGCAAAAAATAATAGATATTTCATTATAACGATAATACGATATTTTCGAATCGATAGTAGTCACAACTCTTAAATGGTGCAGGTCGAGATTTTCTTGTCTGCCGGGCCTTGAGGTCCACGGTGTCAGACGGATCTGACAATAATCCTTTTGACAAGTTAGTGCCGGGCGTTCATCGACTTACTGTAATTATAATATATTATGGACGATCATACCTATCACAATTAGATGCGAGTTTGATCATCCCCAACTTCCCTCTCCTCATTTTTGCCACCTTCCTCCAATTCAATAACAACGTCGGCGGCTGTGGAGGCCTCAGAGACGTTACGACCGTGCTTGGGTGTTGGAGGAGGCTGGACGACCTGAAGGTTGTTGGCAACCCATTTCTTCCTGTATGAGGGCAAACAGCAGGCGAAGCAGAGCCTGCAAAAGCTGAAGAGGAAGAGTCTGAAACGAGGCGTTTTTCTATCGGTCTTACCATATAGTATTCTGTATCCAACAAGCGCACGTGAGGATACACGAGATAGTGCCGAGGACTAGATTAACTATAGCGTACGCTTGTACCTTACCAGAGCTCGGGGCATTGATCCTGAGGGGAAAAAGTTCCTGCGAATTTGCCAGATTGGAGTAGGCTTACTCAGGAAGCCCTTTGAGGATAGGGTCGAAGGACTCCTGAGGTTCATCTGAGACGCGGCGGCCCTCAACAGGGGGATGATCGTAGCCTCTGAAATTGAAATGCGAAACAGGAGGGCAAATGGACAATATACCTTAAATTGCTGCTTTGAGCCAGGGGAGCAGCAGAGACAAGTTGCATCGTAATTATTGAAATTATGATGGTGCTGTTCAGCATGCTTATAAAGCGTGCGATCAATTATACTGAAAATGATAAGAATGCAAGCGTGCGACCACTGAGCTGCCTTAGTGCCCAACTAGCCTCAAACAAGGCATTAAAAACCCTATACTGTGATCAGGTATCACCGATAAGTCCATAATAGACTTTAAAATACCTTAAAAAGTCCTATCACCAAAAATCCGAAATTTCGCTAACATTGCGATCACTAAACGCGCGTGATGTGCAGACGCGCCGAGGCGAGCGATATTTGCAGTAGGAGCGCGCGCGCCCAGTTTCGCGCTCTGGTCGGAATTCCGTCATGGCTGGTATTTTCGAGCGCGATGGGGGGAAGGAAATTTCCACAGACGGGTTACGTCTTAACCGTTACGATGTTCATCTCGTTGGGCAGCGTTGACTTTTCAATTTGAATTTGGTGACCGTATGTCTGATGTCGGCGAGAAGGAAAGGAAAGACAGCGATTTGGTAGGTAGCAAATCGCGCTGTTGAAGATCATCAGTTTGTGTAGGAGAGCTTGGGCATGCTGCGCCTTGACCGTTTCAATAGTGCAAGCTCATCGTCTGCACGAGCCAGTATAACTGATATTGAGGAGGTGCCCATCCGAGTGATTGATTGGTGTCACTTCAACTACCCTCCATTTCTTAATATAATACATTTTGACCTCGGCGATGTGCCGCAAGGCCAGGTAGGCTTTGGGAAGGAATCGATGTTGGTATGCTTTTGCAAGGTGCGGGAATCGGCGCGGTTATGTCATGTGACACTGAAGGCTACGTTTTGCGCTTTTTGTAATCAACATAGTGGACACGATCGTTGTCGCGTTTTTTGAAGAGGCAGGCAGATTCCGAGGTTTTTCGGCGTTTGAAAAAAAATCTACTTGGGCTCGTCCGCGCTTGTTGGATTGATTCTTGAAATTCAATTCTTCCCTGGGCCTAGGTTCCGATGCTCTTCTATGACTCCCTGATGGCAGCTGTGCCTTCTGTATGCTATTTTGAATGCCGTGATATTTGGCAGTCTCGCTTTCTATGCATTTTACCAAGTAAGTGGACCAGCTTGTCATCCGTCACTGCTAAGTCTTGGTGTTTTAGGGTATCAGAGGCCTTGCTGAAGCTACAACCGATAATCTTGATGCATTTCGGTTTGCTCAAACACTTATGACTGTAAGTTCTGCTCACTCCACTTATACGGGTTTGGGTTTCAGATTTTTATTTACTGGAAATCTAAATAGATCCATACTACACTGATCTAATTTATTTAATAATAAGTTATTCTTAGTTACAAATCCCTACCTCATTTCTAAATAAAATTAGGTATTGCCATAATTAGGTAAAGAAATTCAATTGTAATTGCGAATCGAGCGAAGCAAGCGGAGCTTATTATCTGGAAACGGATCATTTCGCCGTGCGTGCGTGCGTACGAATTATTTCCCGATAACCAGAGCGAACTAGCTGACAGTCTATACACGAAAAGATTTCCCTTTGTCTGAGGATACCTAGAAAATTTGTTGTTTCTGGAATCTACCCCGTGTGTCGAGTAAAAGCGCAAAAACTTGCAGCCTGTGGGATTCGAACCCGCGACTTCTTCTCGTAATCGTTCCCGCCCGATTTGATCACTCGCTCGCACCACCAGAGCACTAGGTGAGCGACGAGCGAGCCCCGTCACAAAGGCCTATTGCACTCCTCCTAGATAGTCTTATGTTCCTGTTTTGAGCTCTGCACTAGTCCGAGCTTCTCCCACTCTTTTCACTAATATATTTATTCAGATAATAATGGTGTGTTTCGCCACAGTACCATGTGGCAGTATAGAAGCTTTATGAGCGATGCTATGCTCGATAGGCAAACGTGAGATACTCTTGTATCTCCATCGCTTATTATCACTAGCCACTTCTCAGGAGTGGCTTTTGGTTCGTCTCAACTATCATTGAGAGTATTGGATGGTCACTCAACGCAATTCTATCTTTTTTTATATCATATCTAAGGTAAGCCAGGAGGACTTTCGGAGCGAGCACAAAATCATCTAGGTTAATCTGGCGAGGTTAACTGTCTAAATGAGGCCGATATAATGTATTCTAGAAGAGGAGCTCTAATAGTACAATCCTATCGGAGGAACTGTCCAACGAAGGTTTGGTCGAGTTACCACTGGCGAATTGAGACATGCAAGGCGCCGTTGCCTCGGAAATTCATAGGTCTATCGAAAAGTATAATGATATGCGGGCGTACCACTCGTTTCCGATCGAATGGCAGCTTATACTTCTGAATTTGCCAATGGCAGCCCGATCAAAGCCCCCTTGTACTGTATGTTACTCGCTCGTAGTGATTATGTCGTCAAATTGTTACTCCTCGTTCAAATTGAGTGAGTTTTCTGCCAGTTTTAGGGCTCACTGCAACCTGACGTGTTGTATATTCTTTAACGTCTTCAATAGGATGTTCCTTAAGTACCACAGAGCGATCTGCAAAATCTGTTTATTTGGAATATCTTGGCGACTAGTGAAAGCTCTTGAGAGTGCCTCTGTGCTGGTATGGAAAATTTCTCGATTCTCGAAACTCGGTTTTAAAATTTCGTATTACAAAATTCAGAAACCGAGTTACAAAACTTGTAAACACACTCAAGACATTTTCGGAAAATAATTCTTCAGATATTGCATTTGTTGAGAGATTGGTTGACTTCCTAGCTGTGCATCAGAAAAGTGGCTCGCCAACGCGGAAATTAGTTCAATTTCTCACCTGGCCGAATACAACGGTTCTCGGCATAACCTATATAGGTGAATCCCTCCAAGAAATGTGGAGTACTGTGTAGCGAAGTAAGCCACCGCGATTAAGCCCACTATTAACTCAATAATAGGAATAATATAACAACCACGAGATAAGCCATGTAAGATGCAGCGAACGAGAGACGATATATTCTTGCACATGAGTGCACAAAATAATAGATATTTCATTATAACGATAATACGATATTTTCGAATCGATAGTAGTCACAACTCTTAAATGGTGCAGGTCGAGATTTCCTTGTCTGCCGGGCCTTGGGGTCCACGGTGTCAGACGGATCTGAAGATAATCCTTTTGACAAATTAGTGCCGGGCGTTCATCGACTTACTGTAATTATAATATATTATGGACGATTATACCTATCACAATTAGATGCGAGTTTGATCATCCCCAACTTCCCTCTCCTCATTTTTGCCACCTTCCTCCAATTCAATAACAACATCAGCGGCTGTCGAGGCCTCAGAGACGTTACGACCGTGCTTGGGTGTTGGAGGAGGCTGGACCACCTGAAGGTTTTTGGCAACCCATTTCTTCCTGTATGAGGGCAAACAGCAGGCGAAGCAGAGCTTGCAAAAGCTGAAGAGGAAGAGTCTGAAACGAGGCGTTTTTCTATCGGCCTTACCATATAGTATTCTGAATCCAACAAGCGCACGTGAGGATGCACGAGATAGCGCCGAGGACTAGATTAACTATAGCGTACGCTTGTACCTTACCGGAGCTCGGCGCATTGATCCTGAGGGAAAAAGATTCCTGCGAATACGCCTAATTGGAGTAGGCTTACTCAGGAAGCCCTTTGAGGATAGGGTCGAAGGACTCCTGAGGTTCATCTGGGAGGCGGCGGCCCTCAACAGGGGGATGATCGTAGCGTCTGAAATTGAAAGGGCATGTGAAATAGGAGGGCAAATCGACAACGTACCTTAAGTTGCTGCTTTGGGCCAGGGGAGCAGCAGAGGCCGGTTGCATCATAATTATATGATAGGCGAAGGAGATAATGATATTGATGTGCAGCATGCAACCAATTATACTGAAAATGGTAACAACGTAACCCTGCGACCACTGAGCTGCCTTAGTGCCCCCTAGCCTCAAACACTGCATTGAAAACCCTATACTATGACCAGTTATCACCGATAAGTCCATAATAGACTTTAAAATGCCCTAAAAAGTCCTATCACCAAAAATCCGAAATTCCGCTAACATTGCGATCACTGAACGCGCGTAATGTGCAGACGCGCGGGGCGAGCGAGATTTGCATATAGAACGCGCGCGCCCGACTTTGCGCGTTGGTCGGAATTCCGCCCTGGTTGGCATTTTCGAGCGCGATGGGGGAAGGAAATTCCCGGAGATGGATTCCGTCTTAACCGTTACGGTATTTATCTTGTTGGGCAGCGTTGATTTTCTCAATTTGAATTTCGTCACGGTATGTCCGACGTCGGCAAGAAGGAGAGGAAGGACAGTGATTTGGTACGTGGCAAATCGCGCTGTTGAAGATCATCAGTTTGTGTAGGAGAGCTTGGGTATGCTGCGCCTTGACCGTTTCAACAGTGCGAGCTCATCGTCTACGCGAGCCAGTATAACTGATATTGAGGAGGTGCCCATCCGAGTGATCGATTGGTGTGACTTCAACTACCCTCCATTTCTCAATATAATACATTTTGACCTCGGCGATGTGCCGCAAGGCGAGGTGGGCTTTCGCGAAGGAAATAATGTTGGTATGCTTTTGCAAGGTGCGGGAATCGGCGCGGTTATGTCATGTGACACTGAAGGCTACTTTCGCGCTTTTTGCACTCAACATAGTGGATACGATCGTTGTGGTCGCGTTTTTTGAACATGCAGAAAAGGTAAGTCACATTCCGAGGTTTTTCGTCGTTTAAAAAAACTGGTAGTGGTGATACTCACGGGGAGGAAATAAGCTTGATGAGTAGTTTCACTTGGGAAAACCCATAAAATTTTCTTCGAGTCGTCCGCGCTTTGTTGGGTAATCGATTATCTGGGCGCGCGCTAGCCTCAGGGATGCGCAAGCATGGCATCATCTACGGATATGATGACCAGTAGCGGTCTTCCGCAGATTTTTGGGACTTGCCAGGTCAAGGGTAGGTCGGAATGATTCTTGAAATGCAACTCTTTCCTGGACCTACCATCCGATGCTCCCCTATGACTTCGTGGTGGCAGGTGCGCCTTCTGTATGCTATTTTGAATGCCGTGATATTTGGCAGTCTCGCTTTCTATGGATTTTACCAAGTAAGTGGACCAGCTTGTCATCCGTCACTGCTAAGTCTTGGTGTTTTAGGGTATCAGAGGCCTTGCTGAAGCTACAACCGATAATCTTGATGCATTTCGGTTTGCTCAAACACTTATGACTGTAAGTTCTGCTCACTCCACTTATACGGGTTTGGGTTTCGGTTTTTTGTCACTAAAGATCCAAGTCAATTCATTCTTATGATAAGAATCTTATACAATTCAACTCAGTTACTTATTTGCTTTTCCGTCTCCTTTCACTAATATATTTATTCAGATAATAATGATATGTTTCGCCACAGTACCGTGTGGCAGTATAGAAGGCTTTATGAGCGATGCTATGCTCGATAGGCAAACGTGAGATACTCTTGTATCTCCATCGCTTATTATCACTAGCCACTTCTCAGGAGTGGCTTCTGGTTCGTCTCAGCTATCATTGAGAGTATTGGATGGTCACTCAACGCAATTCTATCTTTTTATATCACATCTAAGGTAAGCCTGGCTTACCTGGCTTACTAAGCCAGGAGTCATGATCGTTGTGACCGTTTCGCATCTCCTCTTTGTATTATTTATTTTTTATGCTGTATACTGTGATCGATGCCACTTCTTGTGGACCACCTTGGTAGGCGGTGTTCGCTGCCGCTCGATCCCAGTTGGATGATCCAACAAGGGATTTGCCAGAAGTCACCCGATCAAATCTTGGAGATTTATTCCTCTGTGAACAGTGCTTACCGAGATGTATATAACACTGCATGGCGGCATTCCGTATTCAAGTTGAGTGTTGGTTTCATGCCAGGTGAAGGACTTGATGCAACCTGACGTGTAACTGGAACAAGAGCGCCTACATTACCAGCCCTTTACTGTATGAACTGTATAATTGATTGTGATCATGGACACCCTAAAAAGCGAGCGTCCATACATTTTGAGTTCGCTATGTTGTATCTTTCCACCGTTATTTCGCTTCATACTGTGCCGCTGCTGCAGCGGTAGAGATTTTTGTAGTTTTGACAAGTAGTGCTTTACCTGTATAGGACGATGATTGCTGTTGTGCTGAAGTTTAGAATATCAACGAGTGTACTTATCGATGGCAAAGCGCCTTACTCAGACAGTATCCTCTTTACGTCACCCAAGCTGTTCACAAAACAGTGTTCTGTCCCAAGCATAAGACAATGCTGATAGAGGGAAGACTATATATTCATGGAGTATTTATTGACAAAGGCTCGGTCCTTGTTTATGCAGTAGTTTGGGCTTAACAATGACTTTATTGTAGGCTAGTCACCGGAGAGCTCTCCGGGAGAGCTGATAATGCCATTTGCAATGCCCTGTGTACTGCAGCTCCGCAGGTTGCCAGTGTCATCTGTGTTATCTATTTGCAAGCATACGTTGGGTTTCTTTGCGCCTTGAGTTCACAACAATATCATAGATTATCTGATATCCTCGAGAGACATCGGCGACACAGTTTGGCGGAGACATTATCAAATTAGAGTAGATACGCGTTGAAGACCAGATTTATTCATGTAATTTATGTTGTACAAGTCTTGTACTACAAGACAGTCGTTTTCTATCGAAAGACAGTGCGCATTACTAATGACAATTTGATCGATGGAAGACAGCGCCACAGCAGTCTCAGATTTTTACATTCCAGCGCCGAAGCCAGAGAACTGTACCAGGCTTGGCAGGTCGATCGGGTGACTGATTTAGTACTCAAGTTCATTGCCTGTTCTTGCTTCGTTTTCTACATCAAATGGTGCTCATTACCAACTGATTCTTGCAAATGAATGGATTGCGCATCTCTTCAGACTTATCGCAGAGTTCAACCATCCTCTGTCTCTTAGTGCGTCACTGTTCGCATTTCTTTCGACCCGTGAGATCTATAGGTGCTATTTAAATCGCTGCATGTCAGGAAAACGTTTGAAAGCCAATATGTAACTTTTCTGGTCTTGCATTTGTACAGATCGTTCCACTTTGTGGTGTGCCCCGAAACCTCCGGTGGATAACATTTGACAGTTGAATGCCTCGTCGCTTCTGGTATCGACGGTGCGAGGGGTATTTGATCGACTGGCAAAAGCGGAGGTCCAGGGTCCATTCGTTGCTCAAACTTCAATTTCCCTCCTGGCCTCAACATGATCCATCTCATATATCGTCTCACCGAGCTTCCCAGGAATGTAGGTGCTTCACTGCGTTTCTGTGCTGCCTTTAGCTTATCGGACTGGATAGTTTGTGTAGACTCAGTTTTGTGAAGTTTAAATCCTTATTATAATTGTTGGTACCAGCAGTCATTCCGATATAAATGTTACTGCAGTTTAATTAGCGCTTCTTATTTCTCAAATCCGAAAAACTAAAACTCACCTTCTCACTCCCCGACTAGTCTGCGCAAGTCACTATCCGCAGTTTGGCCTCCAAACTGCGGACAGTGACTTGGCTCCAAAGTCCAAACTTTGGAACCTTCCCCAAATGCTTCCTGTATGGACATACCCGTCGTATATTGAATGAGTGGTTGCAAAGCACTATTGTGTCACGAGCAGCAGAGACTGGTTACATCAGAATTAATAAGATTATAATATTGATATGCAGCATGCTTAGAAAGCGTGCAATCAATTATAATGATCGTAGCCTCTGAAATTGAAAGAACATGCGAAATCGGAGGACTAATCGACAACGTACCTTAAGTTGCTGCTCTGGACCAGGGGAGCAGCAAAGGCCGGTTGCATCATGATCAGTGAGATTATGATAGTGCTGTTGAGCATGCTTAAAAAGCGTGCAATTATTTATACTGTAAATGGTAACAATGTAAGCGTGCGACCACTGAGCTGCCCTAGTGCCCCCTAGCCTCAAACAAAGCATCAAGCTTTAATGATTAAAGGTATTATTATACTTATTGATTTCTTTGTTTGAATTTCGTGACGGCGTGTCCGACGTCTGCTGGAAGGAAAGGAAGGACAGCGATTCGGTAGGTGGTATTAGCACCGTGGCAAATCGCGTTGAAGATCATCAGTTTGTGTAGGAGAGCTTAGGTATGCTGCGACTTGACCGTTTCAAAAGTGCAAGCTCATCGTCTACGCGAGCCAGTATAACTGATATTGAGGAGGTGCCCATCCGAGTGATTGATTGGTGCGACTCCAACTAGCCTCCATTTCTTAATATGAAACATTTTGACCTCGGCGATGTGCCGCAAGGCGAGGTGGGCTTTGCGAAGGAAATAATGTTGGTATGCTTTTGCAAGGTGCGGGGATGGGCGCGGTTATGTAAGTTACATAACCGCGAAAGTAGCCTTCGGTGTCACATTAAATGTGACACTGAAGGCTACTTTAAGAAGCAAATCCGTTTTCCCGCCGTTTTCGAACTCATCGAAAAAAGCTTTAACTCGACCCGGAAATTGTGTAGTTCAATCTAGAGACTGTCTTAATTAGGCGGGACGGGCATTATATCATAGTAGTATCTTCTAGAAGAGGAGCTCTAAATTAGAGCC
This sequence comes from Perkinsus chesapeaki, assembly GCA_013115145.1. Taxonomy (NCBI): domain Eukaryota; phylum Perkinsozoa; order Perkinsida; family Perkinsidae; genus Perkinsus; species Perkinsus chesapeaki. The sequence goes on along the minus strand of JAAPAO010000340.1, from coordinate 7,443 downwards.
TCTAATAGTACAATCCTATCGAAAGAACTGTCCAACGGAGGTTTGGTCGAGTTACAACTGGCAAATTGAGATGTGTAAGGTCCCGTTGGGTCGAAAATTCATAGCTCTATCGAATAGTATACCGATTATCGGTAATTGATATGCAGGCATACTAATCGTTCCGGATCGAACGGCAGTTTACACTTCTGAATTTGCCAATGGCAGCCCGGTCAAATCTTCCTTGTACTGTATGTTACATATGTTGCTCAAGCTGAGCGGTTTTCTGCCAGTTTCGAGACTTGATGCAAGCTGAGTCAGGTTACCTGACGTGTTGCATATGCTTTAACGTATTCATTGAATACTATTCAACAGTATGTTTCTTGAGTACCACAGAGCGATCTGCAAAAATCTGTTTATTTGGAACACCTAGGCATCGCCAAGTGTCGCCAAGCCGGCGACTCGTGCGGCGCGGGAAAGCGCTTGAGAGTGGCTCTGTGCTGGTTACCAGCACACCAGCTGGTATGGAAAATATCTCGAATCTCGAAACCCGGTTTTAAAATTTAGTAAACACCAGAAATTTTCAGAAATTAATTTCTCAGATTTCTTAATTGGTGAGGCTGTATGAATTGCGTTGTTATGTTACAAACCCCTTCGAGAATTCAAGTAAGTTTGATGTTGGTGAAGACTGTTAGGCTGAAGTGTTACATTTTTCGATCCCCGGCGAACTCATTTCCCTTTTTCAAATGACAGATTGAGTGACTTCCTGGCTGTACATCAGAAAAGTGGCTCGCCAACGCGGAAATTAGTTCAATTTCTCACCTGGCCGAATACAACCGTTCTCGGCATAACCTATATAGGTGAATCCCTCCAAGAAATGTGGAGTACTGTGTAGCGAGGTAAGCCACCGCGATTAAGCCCACTATTAACTCAATAATAGGAATAATATAACAACCACGAGATAAGCCATGTAAGATGCAGCGAACGAGAGACGATACATTCTTGCACATGAGTGCAAAAAATAATAGATATTTCATTATAACGATAATACGATATTTTCGAATCGATAGTAGTCACAACTCTTAAATGGTGCAGGTCGAGATTTTCTTGTCTGCCGGGCCTTGGGGTCCACGGTGTCAGACGGGTCTGAAAATAATCCTTTTGACAAATTATTGCCGGGCGTTCATCGACTTACTGTAATTATAATATATTATGGACGATCATACCTATCACAATTAGATGCGAGTTTGATCATCCCCAACTTCCCTCTCCTCATTTTTGCCACCTTCCTCCAATTCAATAACAACGTCGGCGGCTGTGGAGGCATCAGAGACGTTACGACCGTGCTTGGGTGTTGGAGGAGGCTGGACGACCTGAAGGTTTTTGGCAACCCATTTCTTCCTGTATGAGGGCAAACAGCAGGCGAAGCAGAGCTTGCAAAAGCTGAAAAGAGAAAGTGTCTGGAACGAGGCGTTTGTCTATCGGTCTTACCATATAGTATTCTGTATCCAACAAGCGCACGTGAGGATACACGAGATAGTGCCGAGGACTAGATTAACTATAGCGTACGCTTGTACCTTACCGGAGCTCGGCGCATTGATCCTGAGGGAAAAAAGATTCCTGCGAATATGCCAGATTGGAGTGGGCTTACTCAGGAAGCCCTTTAAGGATGGGGTCGAAGGATTCTTGAGGGTCATCTGAGAGGCGGCGGCCCTCAACAGGGGGATGATCGTAGCCTCTGAAATTGAAAGGGCATGTGAAATAGGAGGGCAAATCGACAACGTACCTTAAGTTGCTGCTTTGGGCCAGGGGAGCAGCAGAGGCCGGTTGCATCATAATTATATGATAGGCGAGGCAGATTGTAATAGTGGTGTGTAGCATGCTTAGAAAGCGTGCAATGAATTATACTGAAAATGGTAACAATGTGGGCGTGCGACCACTGAGCTGCCTTAGTGCCCCTAGCCTCAAACAAGGCATTAAAAAGGCTAAACTATGACCAGTTAGTCCATAATAGTCATAAGTCCATAATAGACTTTAAAATGCCCTAATAAATCCTATCACCAAAAATCTGAAATTCCCCTAACATTGCGATCACTAAACGCGCGTAATTTGCAGACGCGCGGGGCGAGCGATATTTGCATAAGAACCGCGCGCGCCCGACTTCGCGCGCTGGTCCGAATTCCGTGCTGCAGCAGCACGGTTGAGCACTGCTGCTTGGCATTTTCGAGCGCGGTGGGGAAGGAAATTCCCGGAGATGGGAAACGCCTTAACCGTTACGAAATGTGTCTTGTTGGGCAACGCTGATTGGTTAATTTGAATTTCGTGGCATGTCCGACGTCGGCAAGAAGGAAAAGAAGGACAGCGATTTGGTAGGTGGCAAATCGCGTTGTTGAAGATCATCAGTTTGTGTAGGAGCTGGAATCGGCGCGGTTATGTCATGTGACACTCGTCAAGGCTACTTTCGTCAAAAATCAGGTAGTGGTGATATTCACGGGGAGGAAACAAGCCTCATGAGTAGTTTCACTTAGGAAAACCTTTACAATTTGCTTCGAGTCGTCCGTGCTTGTTGGATTGATTCTTGAAATTCAATCCTTACCTGGCATGAGATCAGATGCTCTTCTATGGCTCCCTGATGGCAGGTGCGCCTTCTGTATGCTATTTTGAATGCCGTGATATTTGGCAGTCTCGCTTTCTATGCATTTTACCAAGTAAGTGGACCAGCTTGTCATCCGTCACCGTCAAGTCTTGGTGTTTTAGGGTACCAGAGGCCTTGCTGAAGCTACAACCGATAAATTATCAGCGATAATGTTGATGCATTTCGGTTTGCTCAAAGACTTAGGACTGTAAGGTTTGCTCACCCCACTTAATGAGTGGATAATTAAAATCGGAAAGTCAAACCCGTATAAGTGGCACTTATACGGGTTTGACTTTCCTATTTCTAGTAATAGAAATCCAACCAAATCCATATTAGACTGATTTAATTCAGTTACTTATCAGTTCCTCTTGGTCACTGAGCCATAATAAATTTCTTATTGAAATCTAGTATGGTAATAATTAAGCAAAGAGATCCACAAATCATGTATTCCTCCTAGATAGTCTAATTTTCCTGTTTTAAGCTCTGCCCTAGTCCGAGCTGTTGTGTTAAAGTTGAGGGTATCAACGAGTATACTTATCGATGGCAAACCGCTTTATTCAGGCAGTATCCTCTTTACGTCACCTAAGCTGTTCGTAAAACAGTGTTCTGTCCCAAACATAAGACACTGCCGAAGGGAGTAGACAATATATATTCATGGAGTATGTATTGACAAAGGCTCGGTCCTTGTTTATGCAGTAGTTTGGGCTTAACAATGACTTTGGTGTATGTCAGTCACCGGAGAGCTGATAATGCCATTTGCACTGCCCTTTGTACTGCAGCTGCGCAGGTTGCCAGTCTCATCTGTGTTATCTATTTGCAAGCATACGTTGGGTTTCTTTGCGCCTTGAGTTCACAACAATATCATAGATTATCTGATATCCTCGAGAGACATCGGCGGCAGAGTTTGGCGGAGACATTATCAAATTAGAGTAGATACGCGTTGAAGACCAGATTTATTCATGTAATTTATGTTGTACAAGTCTTGTACTACAAGACAGTCGTTTTCTATCGAAAGACAGTGCGCATTACTAATGACAATTTGATCGATGGAAGACAGCGCCACAGCAGTCTCAGATTTTTACATTCCAGCGCCGAAGCCAGAGAACTGTACCAGGCTTGGCAGGTCGATCGGGTGACTGATTTAGTACTCAAGTTCATTGCCTGTTTTTGCTTCATTTTCTACATCAAGTGGTGCTCATTACCAACTGATTCTTGCAAATGAATGGATTGCGCGTCTCTTCAGACTCATCGCAGAGCTCAACCATCTTCTGTCTTCTAATGCGCCATTGTTCGCATTGCTGTGGACCCGCAAGATCTATGGGTGCTAATTAAACCGCTGCATGTCAGGAAATCTTCCTGACGTGCTTTCCCGTCTTCCTGAGAAAACGTTTGAACGCCAATATGTGGCTTTCTTGGTCTTTTGCCTTCGTACAAGCTGCTCCACTTTGTGGTATGTTCCAAGACCTCCGGTGGACGTTGACATTTCACAGTTGAATGCCTCGTTCAACGAGGCTCGTTGCTGCTGGTATCGACGTTGCGAGGGGTATTTGATCGATTTGCTAGTGCGGAAGCCTTGATAATCTACAGGCCTATCAATGACAGAAAAAGCGTTCTGTATTGACAAATGGGATGGCAAGTAGTTGGCTGTGTCTTGTAAAATTCAGCATTTCTGACATATTGATTTCTCAACATGAGTGCTTCGATGGCAGCTGGCATCGCTGCTAAGCAAGTAAGATATGCCAGCCCTTCCCCTCTGACTTCATTCCAGATCGGTATCGAACTCACCGAGACTCGGCAGTCAATCTATAACAGAGCGACGTCTTCTTCGTTGTCCGGCGATCAGCCAGGGCCCATTCGTTGGTCAAACTTCAATTTCCCTCCGGGCCTCAATATCGTCCATCTCGATCTCACCGAGCTTCCAAGGAATGTAGGTGCTTCACTGCGTTTCTGTGCTGTCGTTAGCTTGTCAGACTGGGTGGTCCCGGCTCCTTTTTATGGAGTTCAAATCCTTATTATAAGTGTTGCTAGCAGCAGTCATTCCGATATAAATGCTACTGCAGTTTAATTAGCGCTTCCTATTTCTCAAATCTGGAAGACAGGGACTCACTTCCAGAGTGGTATGCGTAAGCAACTGTCCGCAGTTGCGACTAGCCTTCCCCGAATGCTAGGTGCATGAATCGACGGAGTTCTGTGAGCATTGGGAATTTGAATTGATATATATTCTCGAGTTCAACTTTATGGTCCATGAATCATGGATCACGTTGACTTCAAATCTTCATAAATTTCGTTGACTTCGAATTTTCGTACTCATCGAATCACTTGATAAATGTTCCTTTATTATTTACATCTATCCCTCTATTAGGCTTCTACCGCCTTACGTCCAACACTTTGGGCCTTCATTGCCACTGTCACAGTACTGTCCATAAACTTCATCAATTCCATCATACTGGCTTCTATCAAAGAGCCGCATGTCGAGGAGGTAAGTAAGCCGCTCTTTTGTTATTGTATAAGCTAGTTAGGTTCGAGTGTTATATTCCCTATTAAACGCTGTGTTGATAGCATCCCTGGCATGTTTCTCTCTCTCCGAGGTGAGCCCTAGTTCACCGGCATGATACACTTCAGAGTCGTTGATAATATAAAATGGGTTGCAGTGTCAGGGTGTTTATTGCTAGGAACGCATTTCCTATTCAAAGTTTAACGTACCTCCGCAGTAGGAAGTCATTTGACCGAGGCAACCGGAACGAAAACTACCGATAAGAAACTAGCCATTACAGGCCTCCTCCACGTCCAGTCGATAATACTCGCTCTGAAAAGCTCTCCGGAACATAGCTGCGCCGTGCTGTTCGCTCAGGGATACAAGTGTCTGGCGCTCCATTCTGGCGCCCACCTATCTCGATTCACCCTAACTCAAGGATGCCTCACAGTAGGTCTGCTGCGTCCTTTACAGCATACGTCATTTCATTAGGCTCTCATGATTCTGATGGCTGCCTTGCCGTGCTCGAGTTTTAACGGTTTTCTCACTCCTGTGAGATACGATGATAACAACATGTAAAGTGTCGATGTTTTGATTCATCATCGCTTTTTTCTGATCAGTGGCGGCTACTGGATCTTCGTTATTGTATTTGAAAGCCTTCTATGGTTAGCGGTTGCCTGTGTGTCTGGTTACGGCATAGGCAAGGTGTGCACGCGTGCCCAAGCTTTGTGTCATCCTGCTCGATCAGATCCGAGCTTATACTTGAGTGAATTAATATGACCATGAATGCGAGCATGCTACTGTACCTGATGCAATGCCTTTTCATGCGGGTTTTTGGGTTTTAGTTCATCTTGGCAAGGATCAGTTCTCGCTCGTTGAAAGCTTAAATTTTGACGCGATCATTTAGCGAAAGCAGCGTGCAGTTGCGTTCGTGGCATCACAAGAGTGATGAGCATGCAGTTGGGCTTGTGAAGCAATAACGTTGAATAATTCTAGAGAGATGACTAGCGGTGCCTCTGAATATGGCAGAGCTCAATGGGGCTTGCTGATGCCGCAAAATTTTGCCAACTCGATTTTCTCGTTAATCATAAATAATGGTTCAGGTCTTGCATGATCGAATTGAAAATGTTTCTACTAAGTTTGACAACTTCCTCGGTAACTTCTCGACCACATGCATTTTCGGGGCCATCGGTGTACGGCCTCAGTCACGTAGCCACCAGGTTACGGGAACTCGTAGAGCTTCTGGAGAACTCCAAATGACGAACCAGAAATCCTTGTTAACATGAAGCTTGAATATTTCATTGCTATCTGTACTGAACTGATATCTCTATTGACATACTCCTGATTGATAAGATCTTCCATATTGCCAGTTCCTTCACGTTTTATGTTAAGTCGATTGAGTGGTCGAGCTCGCGAGTTAGCCGACCAGGCCATGGTGGAGCTGAGAGATGCATTAGAGGACGAAGAAGAGGAAGAGGAAGAAGAAGACCAACAAAGCGAAGGTTACTCTCCAACCGTGCAACCTGCGCCGGCGGAGCCAAAGGGAGCCAGTGAGATAGTACCGCCGTCACAGGCTAGCAAAGAAGGTAACTCATACCAACTTTTACTCAGAAAGTGCTCGCTTGTAGTCCCTTCTGAGAGTGACGATGAGATTCCACCACCGCCTCCGCCTCCTCCGCCACCACCTCCGATAAGCGAGAATGATACGTCACGGCGTCACGAATTTGATGGTATAGAAGAATCCTGCATCACTTTTAGCGTTGTGTCGTTTTTAGACTCAAGTCGAGCATCGATGTCGGTTGGATCGAGCCCTATCCAACTGGGGGGTCTACCGGGGCCAGCTCAGAAGGCTGAATTTAGACCACCTTCGGATGTGGATGAGCTTATAGATGTAAATTAACTAAACTTCTGAACTATCTTGCAAGTCCCCCTTCAAGCACTATTCTGGAATATTTCTTGTCTCTGAGTGATGGGCGTAAATTGGACGGACCTCTGTAAAAGAGGGTATAATTCTCCGTCGGGTGTCCCTCCAGTTTAACAGCCCTGGTCTTCCCAGTGTAGGAGCTACTTTCGATGTTGTCTGGGAGGCTATATTCACCTCGGTCCGTAGGCTTGGTGTCCTTTAGGTTTTATCAAGCTCAAATGATGCGAGTGGTAGACTGTCCATAAGAAAACTAATTAACCAGGCGAACGCTGCTGACCGGGCGCTTGGAGGAATAATAAAGAACGTAAGCTCGTCAACGGTATTGCCTAGTTCATAACTTAATAAAATGTGTCCAGAAGTGCCTACTACCTGTTGGGTCCGAGAGTGCACTTTATCATGGCCACATGAGACATATCCGCTTCACCGGCGAACGCG
>JAAPAO010000034.1:0-122053 GCA_013115145.1 Perkinsus chesapeaki | reverse complement strand
TGTAAAAGAGACGATAGTCCCTCACTTGAAGTTCACGCCATGCTTTCTCAACATACTCACACAACTTGTCGTAGGACTGAAGGTCTTCAGGATCAACTCTGATACGAAGTGTTTCAGAATCAGTGTGTAATTTAAGGCAAAGAACGCTTGCTGTAGATGACATACTTTTCAAAAATCTCAAAATATAATACTTTTAACTGAAAACATCATGTCAAGATAGTCTAGCTCGATACAGTTAAAAGACCACAAGCAAAAGCGATGACGATTTGCTTCTTATGAAGCTAGTTCAATTGATATCCTGCAACGCAAAGCTGAGCTGGTGTATCGTCACACAATATCACAGCATGCCTGTCTCTGTACCGTTAAGCTGTACATGACTCTTAACCTAGGCAGACGGCGCATCATGTAGTGTGATTCACCGAAGGCGCGTCACACTACAGCAGAAATACTTCTCCTCACTATTGTCCGTAAGAAGACTACTGTTAGCACTATCTGCTTAACTCGACTCATTTATCTCTTCGCATAAAGGATGCCTTTTTGACACTTGCGTTTTAAACGATCCACGTCTTCGTTATCATTCGGTGTGATATACAAGCTCGTCGTGCGTGTAAGGCGCAGGAGAAAGTTTCTCTACGTCGCCGCGTGATGCTTGTTCAGAAACACTCACTTACAACAAAACAGGCGCAGTGTAAACAGTTTGGAGTTGATTAATCATGAAAATAATAGGGTCCTAGAAAAAGTCACGGTTAATCCTTAGGTGTGTTTAACCAAATAATCGGCAACACCTTCGGTACTAGGAACCATGGTGTCTTTTCCTTTCTTCCAGTTTGCGGGGCACACAACACCATGCTCGTCAGTCTCAATGACCGAGTCAAGCAGGCGAACGACCTCCTCGACGTTGCGGCCGAGAGGCAAATCGTTCTTCATCTCGGCGCGAACAACACCATCCTTCCCGATGACGAACACACCGCGGACTGCCAGACCCTCGTTCTCAAGCAGCACGTCATAATCACGAGCAAGCTTCTGAAGAGAAATGTGTAACTCTAGCCCAATCTAGAGTCGCCTTACTTTATTATTATCGGCAATAATAGGGTGGTTGATCTTGGTTCCAAGACCGCCGAGCTTCTTCTCTGTATTCTTCCACGCCTTGTGAACATGCTCGGTATCACAAGAGGCACCAAGAACCTGCAAGAAGGATACCCGATAGACAACAAGTCAGCTCATGTCCTACCACACAGTTGCGGCTGGTGAACTCTGACAAGGCATTGTGAAAACCTATAGTTTCCGAAGCACATACAAACGTGAAGTCAGCCGGGTAGAAGTAGAGGACTACGTACTTGCCCTAATCAAAGGCAAATTAATCACTCTGCAAAAGCAAAAGCCAAACCTTATAGTCGGAGAGCTTAACATTTTTGAACGAATCATCAGGCATGCACGCCACCATGTCGAAAGCTGGAGCTGGCTTTTGGATCAGCATAGTAACCAGTCGGACACGACAAGCGAAAAACCTACTAAAGTCAAAGCCCGTAAACCCCCGACATTAATTAAACAAACCAACAACAATGACGATATCAGAAGGAAAGATACGCACAAAATGCGAATGCCTTATAATAAGGCACCAACCGATCTAAGTGTATAACGGTCTCCGTTTAGGTTACCGCTTAGTTGGTATGCTTAAGAAGGTAGTCAGCAACACCCTCGGTGGTAGGAACCATGGTATCCTTGCCCTTCTTCCAGTTGCAAGGGCACACCATACCGTGCTCGTCGGTCTCAATGACGCTATCGAGGATACGGAGAACCTCATCGACATTACGGCCAAGAGGAAGATCGTTCCTCATCTCAGAACGGACAGTGCCGTCCTTGCCGATGATGAAGACGCCACGAAGAGCAACACCGTCGTTCTCGAGGAGGACATCGTAATCACGAGAGACCTTCTGGGTGTGATCAGAGAGCATGGGGTAGCAGAGCTGAGTTCCGATACCACCGTTCTTCTTTTCGGTATGCTTCCAAGCCTTGTGGACATCCGCTGAATCAGTTGAGCAGCCAAGGACGACGGCACCGCGCTTTTCGAACTCGGCCATCTTGTCGTGGAAGCCAATGACCTCAGAGGCGCAGACGAAAGTGAAATCGCCGGGCCAGAAGAAGAGGACGACATACTTGCCCTTGTAGTCGGAGAGCTTCACATGCTTGAATGAGTCATCGGGCATGCAGGCCACCAAATCGAAGTCGGGAGCACTCTGTTGGACAAACATTGCTTTGAGAATAAAACTTGAAGTAACTGAGAGATCGATATAAGAGATCTGAAACTCCAATCACATTCTACTCGAAGCATGGTAGTGAAAAAGGAGCCTTAAGCTAAGCTTGTTCCAAGGAGACAGCGCATTGTGCTACTTCACCCACAACTTCTGTCTCGGAATATCAATGCACGTCAGTGCAGCTCCGGACGACGGGGTTTTGAGTTAGCGCGCGCCATTCTAATCGATTTTGTAATATCTTCGCGTGCGCATACGTGGTGATCACCTTACGCACTTGGCAGCGAACTGACTGTTTTATTTCGTCTCGCTTTCTCTCTTCACAGACTACTAGGCCACTAAACTAGACGTATTGTGTATATTCGTACTCTACTCCTCGCCTACATTCTTTACCTCCACTCTGTCCTCCTACAGTTGGCTGATTTACTGTTATATAGCAATGTCGAGAAAGTACTACGAACGTTTGGTAGCTTCAAGTGGAGTAACTTCTAAGAAGTTCGAATCGAGTCTTGGTGCTAAGATCCTTGGCAAGGTAGCATCACATTGTTAGAGTCCTGTACTGTGGAGCGTCAGTTTGGATGGAAAGACGGCGAGGGTCTCGGAGCTGACGGCCAAGGCATGACGGACTGCTTGCAGATAAAGCGTCGTGAGGAGAACGAAGGGGTAGATAACGATTAGGCGACTTTATTGGTAATTGGTATCTTAGCTCGGCAGTGAACTCGAGAAGAAGGAATCTTCCGAGTGGGAGAACTGGTGGGCCGACAGCTATAACGCCATCGCCAAGAAGCTCGCTGTGGTGAGTTCGCTGCCGTATAGCGTTGTTGACTTTATAAGAACGGTGTTAGTCGGTAGCAACTACTAGCAGTGGCAGCGAGGAAGATTCTCCTGACGATTCTTCTTCCGATGACGAGGAGGCACGGACGACGGCCATTAAGAGGGCCGACATGCAGAAGGGGAAATTGAGGTGGCGGGTGGCTGCGGGTCGGGAGGGTATTGCCTAGTGGCATTGTCTTAGGCGTATAATGAGACAGGAACGGGCATCGACTAAGGAAGCCGTTAAGAAGAGCGCTGATGAGGAAGAGAAAAAGTCGAAGAAAAAGTCCAAGTAGTGGGGGATACGGGGAGGGGGGTCGTCGAATGCAGCTTGTGTACAGGAAGCACCATAGACAAACTGAGGAGGAGGAGGAGACCGCAAAGGTCTCGAAGAAGGAGAAAAAGTCGAAGAAGAGAGCGATAGAGGAAACCGAGGAGGCGCCGGCGAAGAAGTCCAAGCACCACAAGAAAAGCAAGAAGTCTAAACATTCAGCTGAGGAGTAGAGGAAGCATCATCCTCCTCCCCCTCGGTCAATTGTAAATAGGCTTGCTGAAGCAGTAGTAGCCGCAGCTACTCGGTCATGTGGCTTCATTCTTCATTTTCCCTTCTCTTCCTGGCTTGGTGTATATCACACTAATGGCCACTATAACGTTTGATCTCTACTGTACGTATTACTCGACAATCGGCACAGCAAACGGGCAGAGATGTTGCGTTAAAAGGAGGCAGCAGCAGGAGTAGTTGGACGGGTTGAATGCCGGTCTATGGGCGTCTTCGAGGGCGGCATACCCTCTACGAGCTGGAGGAGCTCACGGTCACTATTGGTCGGGATGAGGATAATGATATAGTGCTCAACGTTAAAGGGATATCTAGGCATCAGGCGGTGAGGGATGGCTGGAAGCGGCCTGAGGAGCAGCATGGGGGCCGCCGCTCTTCAGACGCTGGAGTTCCATAGTTGCGCCTCGTCATCTGTTCGGAAGTTCGCCACCATAACGGACCAGAACAGCGTGAATGGTGAGCAGTGGGACGGGAGGGGGGGCGGAGCAAGGAGGGGTGCAGGCACATTTGTGAATGGTACGAGAGTGCATCCAAGGCAGCCACACAGGTTGGTTAATGGGGATATCGTTGTGTTCTCGGCCATAGAGAGGGAGAGTTATCGATACGAAACAGCAGGGAGCATACCCTCTACACTAGCGCCTTCTGCTGGGGGCAACACCAAAGGCGATCGGGTAGTCAAGGAAGAGGAAAGGAGGACGGAGCCAGCGGTGGGGGCTGCTACCCCACGAGGGACTGAAGAAGGTAGTTTGTATAGGTCAACCAAAAGGGATTGAGTGTAGTAGTTGGTCGAAGTTTTGATACTGCTGCTGGAAAGCCTAGTGAGTCTCGGGAAGGGCATGGCAGCAGCCCTATAGGGTTCGTGGAGGGCCCAGAAAAGCCTGGGAAAAGGAGGCTGTATGCCGAACAAGTGACAATATGCCGCCGCCCTACGCCATATGCAAGGCTCAGCACTCTGGCAGGTGTCGTCCAGTGACCTTGAGAGCCCCGCTACTGCTGCTGCTGCTCCTCCAGCAGCAGCGGTTGTGCTTCATTCGCCGCCACGCCAACAGTTCCATGATAAAGGTAGTAGTTGGGGAGTGCTAGTGGAGACCTGTGGGGTAGTTATGCACTTCCCAGTGAGGGATGATCACGAGGCTCGACAGATGCCAGCCTCTCTGCAGAACGCCGCAGCTGAGCGTCGTCGACGGCGGCCGCGGCGTCCTGTAGGCCAACTTGGACGGTTTGGAGATCCATTGTGTTACGTTTAGTCTAGTGCATCTCCTGCTGCGCTGCGATACCACCGGAGCTCGGTGCCGGCAGTCGGTGCGGAAAAACTAGACCACCGTCATCCTCCTCCGAGATCGAGGAGCGCTGAGCCCCTGAATCGGTCCCTGTGGAGCCGCAGTGATGATGAGATAGGCAGACAGGATGAGGAGGCCGAAACTGCTCGAGTTGACCGGGAGGAATGGCCTGTGGTGGCCGCCAGGGAGGGTGGTGGAGGGCTCCATTTGAGAGAATCAACTGTGAGTAGTATGAGATGGAAATATGGGTATTGACCATCTAAAGCTGCAGGTGACGCAGAGAGATCACTTTGTGGAGGAAATGGAGGACTTATTATTGCTGGATAAATTAAAATCAGGCTCGATGACAATGCAGGAGAGGCAGACAAGGATCAAGGATGATATGCGCAGAGTGAGGGGGGCCAGAATGGGGAAATAGAAACAAGTTGTGGGGCACTGGGTGGAGAACTCGCCTACTGGGATAGGCGTGAAAACGACATGCCCCGGGGCCAGGTCCAGAATAATATAGTGGACATGCTTATTGAGAAGAACAAACCATTCCAGCTGTCCGAGTCGGTGAGAGAGAAGGAGGAAGTACTGCTGCCGCTACCGCTGCTCGAGCCGTCATTGTGATGGACTCAGTAGGCCTTCATTTCGGTAATCAAAGAGCTCACAGCGCATCGGGAGCGCTTCAACCAACTTCTGGCCATCGACAATAGCGCTGACGCTTCGTCAGAGTCGTCATCAAGGGGGAGCGGTGGGGTGGTATTGGAGAACTGGATGGATTCACCTCATCTGGCTGAAGGTCTTTCCCGCGTACTTTTTGGTCCAAGGAGTTTGGCCGATGGCAGCCCGAGCAGTGGCCGATCTTCAGTGGTGTCGGAGGAGACTGGTGGGGGATTGAACTGCGTGAGTTCACTGATCTGATGTCAGGCTCGTTGCCAGCAGATCTTATGAAGGCTGTGTGGTCACTGAGGGAGGCGGAGAGAGGGGAGACTACCTGCAAGAGGAAATGGAACGCATTATTGGCAGAATTGAGGGCACAACAACAAAATATAAAGGTTGAAATATAGACAGCGAACTGACCTATTTTGTATCTTGCACGGTTAACCTCAAGGTGCTTCGACGAGCCGTTGACGATAAGTTGAGTACTCCCATCCTTGATGCCTTGGAGGAGCTAAAGGAGCCCTTGACTTCGGCAATCGGAGATAAAGGTCACCGCTAGTCTCTTGAGGTGCATTCTCGAAACTTAAAGTCAGCTGCCGATGGCGGCCGAACACTGGCAGTGATCCTGGCGGCTTTGGACGGTGCCGATCGACAACACAAGACTATGCAGAAGCGGTTGGTGAGGCGTCCTGGTGGTCGGGAAAGATTCCGGGAAGTGTCCCAGATACAACTGGCAGCGAAATATGAGGCGAGCAAGGAGACATTGAAAGCAGCCCAGGAGGGATCTGACGAGGTAGACTGCACAGGAGAGGACAGGGGGGTTATTCTCTTCGCAGACGGTCGAGGTTCTGAGGGACTTTATTATTAAGATGAAGAACAGTGGAGGAGTGGGGCGAGTAGTCGAGTTGAATGAAGCCCTCGAGCACCTCGGTGAGCATCACGATGACTGCTTTTGACAAATTGAGTCGGTGGGCAGGCGAACGATGCTCAGCAGCGATCGAGGAGAATCTTAGGTTGAGGCGTGCATTGGAGGAAATGGCTGGGTTGATGAAGAAGAGCGATGTGCCGGAGATCGTGAGAAGATATCTCGATGGTCAAGCAGTACTACTCGCGGCTGATGATTGTCGCCGAGACTATCCCTTACAGTGTGATGCTGATGATGCTGCCCAAAAGAAGTCGCATGGAAATGAACCACCTGACGTGGCTCTGATGGCGAAGGTCGGTTGTTCTTTACCGGCTCCGTGGATGATGCCATTGCAGGGTTTAAGAGATCGAGATGAAAAGATAAAGAAGTTGGAGGAAGAAGTGCTGGAGGAGAGGGGAAAGCTTCTGGTCACCGAACATACCGTTATAAAGCAGAGTAAGCGGACTAGCAGCGGCAGCAGCAGTCATGGAGGCTATCCTAATGATGGTAGTAGGTGAGGAGATGGCTGAGCTGTTGGGTAAGCTACGAGATGGTGAAGCTGTGACTAGAAGAGTGATGGCAGCAGCAGCAGCAAGCCGGCAAGCAGTTACAATGAGCCAGGAGGAGGACACGGTGTGCAAGGATGCTGTGAACGAGGTAAATGGAACGTGTCATCAGTGGTGATTCGGCACACCATCCGCTTCATTAAAATGAAGCTGACCTGTACAGCCTTATTCTGCTCATCATTTGCCGATCACTCTCGCTCCTGCAGTCCTTCGCGCTGTTTAAGGGTTTACAAATATGTGCGGTGTGATGTATTGCTAGTTGCTGGCTGCCAAAGATTCTCGAGTAGCCGCCTTGGAGGCAGAGTCAGCAGCCCTCACCAGACAGCTCTCGAGCAGTCGGGCTCAAGTGGAGCAGCAAAGTATCCATTTACAAGGAGACGGGGTTGTATAACGAACAGTCAGATACCATTATAAACCAGCTGCAGAAGGAATTGAGAGGAGCGACAAGACAAGCTCTGCGACCGGATGAGCAGCAGCAGGATGAGCATAAGCCCGAAACGCCCATTGGAAGTCTGTCGTCGTTATCGGACGGAAGGGAGCCACCCCAGTCTAGTGTAGACATACGGAAATGAGGAGGGCATTTTAGCGAGGAAGCCTTCATTCTCAGTTTTAGTAAAGTATCTAACTTCTGCCGTAGGTTGCTTGCCCTTTTATTATTGACAGAAGGAAGCAGCCTGCGATGGAAGTCCGACGAAAAGAGGTGGATGTGAGGAAGATACTCATGTCGATTATTCTTTGTACGATCAGGCAGTGTTCTCCAGTGAGGCTCCGAGCTCTGCGCGAGTTGGTGATCTGTTACAGTGCAACCGACAGATCTTGGACGAGCCAACGCCGCCGAGGCAACCCTTTGAGGATCTTTGGGAGGCTTCCACTTCTCACCACAAGTAGGACGACGGTGCAGTGCTGAAATGTGTTTTCGCCTCTACGTCAGGTGCGATGAGAACGAGGTCCGAACGGCTGCTCTGATAGATCAGGAGCTCCAGCAGGGACGGAGTGCCGAGAGCCTCGGTGGAAGCCAGTACGGCGATGATGGGATAAGCTGCCTCTTCGACAAGCGTACAGAGTCTGACGCACCTGACGCATGACCAAGTGCATGCAGTACATGCTGGTGTTTCATTCTCTCTCGAACTCTGTAGATAGGTTGTGTTGGTCAATTAGTAACCTTACCTCTATCATAGAGGGTCTGTAAGGTTAGAAGTGCAGCACCATCTCCTCTTGAATGAAGAAGACCTCCTGAAGTGTAAATGAGTGCTAATGAGATCACGATCCGAAATGACATCCGCAGTATCGGACCCGATTCACTTCGACCGCTGCCATTCGTTATTAGAGCGGGCGAGCTCCTTGCAAAGATTCAGTGGCGCGCGAGCTCAAAGATGCCTGACGGTTTCACCTTCCTAGGAGCCGCCCGAAGGCTCCCAGCGCTCGGCATTCGATTATTTCCTTCCTCAGTTGACTTATCTCATGCCAGCTCTCCTCGCTAGGATTGCAGCCACCATCACTCCACCGAAGGTCAATGATGACGAGGCTGCCCAGACCAGCGGTATTGTCCTCAAGCTCGGCGCCACCACGTCCCGTCCAAAGATACGTGCATTCAGGCTCGAGTCTTCCGGCGGTGAGGCTCTTTCCACACTGGCTGAGTCGCTACCGCTTTATGTTAGGCAGCAGCTATCTGGTGTATCGATCCCACAGGCTCTTCTCCTCCTCCAGTGAAGTGAAGCTACCCTTGCCAAAGTTTAAGTTGTACGATCCTAGACCAGCCACCGCTCATGAGACTAAATGCGTGGTCAGTGACTCATATATGTGAGTGTTGTGCGAGGCGAGCTCCTTGTAGGTTGGTAGCGATGTCTGCCGGAAGATCTACGGTACAGCTGCCATCGAGGCCAGCCGGTGCTTTGACGCCGATCTCCTCATTGGCTCCAAGCCCCGCAGGATCACAGTTTTTGCTGTGTGAGTCTACATAGTCCTCTCAATAAGGCGCTTCTAAATCCGCGTATCGTATCAGGCCCGACAGTTCCCTGATGGCACTCTATCGCTGCCTGTTGGCGCTCAGAGATGGTAGGCATCCCTCCTGCGTGACCGGTGCCTCCCGTGTTCATTTAGCTCGCGGCGTGGACGACGGCGGTGATCTGGCGGCGGCCTTTGGTGGCCTCATCTCCCCCGTTAACTCTGCCTTCGCCCCAAGCTTATTTGTGAGCCGCGGTATCGTTCGGGCTGTTACAGGCATGTCCTTCAGTCAAGTGCCCCCGATAGCGCTCGCAGCTGGCGGTCTAATGCGAGCTCGATGGTCCCCCCGCCTCCTCAGAACGATGAAGCAAATTTTGCTATAGCGGACGGTATGCCCTGGACAACCAGCTCGCCTGTAATTGGTAATTAGTTGCCATTCCGAAAGAGGAGGGAAGTAGGGGTAAGTCGGAGAGCACCGAGGATGTCGACACTCCGGAGGTCGAAGCAGCTCTTGTCGAGGCTGCCATAGCTGCTAGCCTCCAAGACAAGGCATCCCCCTCCGTGGAGGTAGCCAATGGTTGCCGCCTTGTGAAATTCGGCTGTATCAGACCACTCCAGCCAGTACTGTGATTGCCTGGCACGCTCAGGGGCCGACTGTGGAGCTGAATGCAGCTGCTGGCTCCGAAGACAAGGCTGCCGACTCTACCCCTGAAGTGAGCCACAGTGCAAGAGGTCCTGGCAGAGCTTACTTAGGAGGGTGATGAAGTGGTCGAGACGAATGTTCAAGATCTAGAAGCCGTAGGGGAGAGGAAGCGGTCCTCGCCGTGCACTGATATGGCCAAGAGCAAGGTATTCGCCAATGCGCTCTTGGTGTGATCACGATTGTATCAGCGACGACGTCTTGATAATGACGACGCTGCTGGCATCGTTGAAGTTGAAGTTGAGGAGGAAGCGTCACCGAACCAGCTGGCTGCTGTTGTTCCGGGTGAAGGTGGGCTCGGCTAAGAGGTGTTGGTTAGCTAGCAGGGTGGAGTCAGATGAGCCACTCTCGCCAGTCCTCCCCTGCCGCGGCGAAGTTGAGGCAGATTTCAATGGGGAGCTTCAAGACGATGATGAGAGCTCAGAGATTTGCGAAAGTAACAACTGCGAGAGGATCTTTGGAAGATGGTGTGGCAGATGCAGCACAGGCGGCGCCGTTCAAGATTCGCTTACCATCCAGCCAGCAGGTACGCGCGTTTGAGAAGCTTTGCTTGATCGGCTGCCGTGGCAGGTGCTCAGTAATGATTCCGAGATTGACGACTTCCTCACCGTTAAGAGGTTCACGTTGCTTCTCCTATTCACGTAAGTGAGCTCCCTTGAGCATCGCTGTCGAGCCCTGTCCGGGTAAGGTATATCTTTGGCGTGGTCGGAGCTGGCTCCATGCTCTGTAATGGCGTCTTCTCCCTCCTGGTTGCCATAGGCAGCCTCTTTATAGTAATCCATCAGAGACGCACAAGTAGGAGGGATTCTGCTATCCTACGCTATTGCTTTGTCTACTCAGGGCGCTCCCAAATGCTGGAGTTGGTTCCTCACGTTGAAGGAGATGAGTCGAGAAATGACGATGATAAAGTTGCCGTCGGTTCATAGGCCGGAAATTGATGACCGTGTCACGATTTTAGTTAACCGCATGTTGGCGGTTGAAAGTTGCATGAAAGTATTGCTGCGTAATGCCAGTCTCATAAGCGTTGAATTTGCGTGCTGCGTTGGTCAAATCGAAACAGACAGAGTGGTCGGAATATGCCCGGATGAGGCCGACTTCGAGTGTTCCAGCTTGCTTGCCTGAGGATGTAGAAACGTCCTTAAGGCGATGGTGCGTTGCAGAGAGCTAGTGCAGCTGTTAGCGTTTGGGGGATTAGTTACCGTAAAGTTGCTAAAGTAGACGGGTTGCTCGAGCGTGAAGGGTTGAGGGAGATCTTGCAAACAGTCGGGTGTCGGGACATTACAGACGAGACACTTAAAAGGATGAGTTAACTGATTGAGGTTGCTGCTCCCAAATGGGTGTAATGTTAGTTGCCGAGGTCGAAGGAGAAAACAAGCAAGTCATCTCCGAGGATGGTATTGTTGACCTCCTCGCGGCCGAGCAATTGTCATTGCGCGAACCTCTCAAAGAATTATGGCGCGGGTAAGCGGTAGCTGTGCTTGCTGGCATGGACGCTACCGGGACAGGATGACCGCAAGACAGACGGATGGCGATGAGCCGACGACTGTATTGACAGGGGACGACTTGTATGTCTGCGTGAAGAGGTTGGGCCTGCCGGTTTCGAGGGCTGCCTGCAGAGATCTTGTCAACTCGTAAGACAAGCGTTCCTCCCCTGATGAATGTACCTGGTTGAGGTACGGCTCGGCAGTGAGGGGTGGTGTCACTATGGAGGAGTTTGTCGCTATGCTGCAGCTTTCCTAATGTCATAGTCTCACACAGAAGTTGAGTTGGTAAAATGAGGTTAGATGGTTAGTATCGGCTTGTTTTCCACAAATGGCGCGGCTCTACGTTACTGATACGCTTTCTCAAGGGGGAGCGGTACGGCGAGAGCGGGTTATGAACCGACTGCAGCAGACAGCGCAAACCTCAAAGTAAAGAAGGTGGAGACGACCCGGCTGTCAGCTCAAGATATCAATCACAGGTACAGCGACTGCTTTGCATTGTTGGACCAAGACGAGGACGGTTTGATCGGGCCGGAGGAGCTCACAGTGGCACTCTCGTCGATTGGTGAGATGACTTACAGTACAGACAAGGTCGGAATAATTGCTAGGTCTAAGGCCGGACGCCGATGCTATCAACGATCTTATCAGAGAAGTGTCCCAGTCAGACGTTCGAGGAGACATCTCGGGGATCTATAAAGATGATCTGGAGAAGTTCTTAGAGCGGCATCTAACGGTATGCGCTCAAGTTCGGTATGAAATTGGCAAATCGTATTTCTAGAGTTCTAGCAACCCTAGTGGGTCCCTATCTCACCAGGCAGCGGCCGCCGAGCTGCGAACAGGTTTCCAGCTCCTTGGTGCGTCAAAACAGGTTATCACTGCCGCGGATATTCGAGCCATGATGGCCCGAGTTGGCACCGAAATCACTGAGGAGGTGCGGTTCACTCAATGGGTGCATTTCGCTTGTATTTGGTTCGAGTTTCAGGAAGCCGAGGAGCTTGTCTTCCAGCATGACCGTTCTGATAAAGGGGGACTCACACTTGAAGAATTTGTAGCGATGGTCACCGACGGAGGCTCATCCATGGCGAAGATGCTTTGATTCTAATGCACTACATTTGTTGTTGCCTCATACCATGGGTTGAGTTTGCCTAGTCGAGAGGGTGATGCTAGCGTACTGTCGCGGAAGCCGAGATCACGCTTTGAGAGACAAGAAGACGAGACTGTCGAGGTTAACATCGGAACTGGAGTTTTCAGTAATGGCACACTGCAAATGTGTGCCGTTCTTCACCTTTCCGGTAAATAACAACTCATTAGCAGCACTCTTATTTGATACCTCAACTGATAGGTCTGCTAGACTAGCGGTGCACATACTTCTGAACGCAACATAGATGTTGGAAAAAGTCGAAAAATAAATGGACTAGACGCCGACACTAAGTGAGTAGAACCTTGAGAAGTTATCGTAGGACAAACATCGGTCACGACCGACAAATGACATATAAATTATTATTTGATGACTGGCCTAATATTTTCTATATGAATGCTACATTCGCTCCACCACAACGGATACCTAAGCAAACTCAGAGCGCGTGGGGGCGATTACAGCCCATAAACTGCAATAACATTGCAGAATCGTTGCCGGTGTATCTCCTCAACGCTCGGCGGTGGACAGATAGTTAAGCAACTACCTATGAATGCCGCCAAAGAGAGTAAACCAGTGCAACGACCAACGGTAGTTCATGTATCGTTCCAAACAACAAAATATCGCGACGAGTCGCCGATGTGCCGCCAGTCATGTTATGATAATACGACAACTAGGAACTCTACCAAGCGGCGAGTATATGCCGTCAAGGTAAGTTCGAAAAATGGACAATAGAAGTTTAGTTAACGAACCTGGCTTTGCGCTGCAGGACAACAACAGCGAGTGTACGGAAGATAATGAGCATAGCAAGGAGAATCCCTACATCGAGACCTACCAGGTTCGCGTATATGTTATTTACTCTTGCCAATGTTGGCATGTCGAAGCCAAACTCGATGAAGAAGCCAAGGTTCACACCGTACTTCAGATAGGATAAATACTGCCCCCAACGGAGCCATACTGGGATGTTCTCGAGACTGGTGAGAAGGCCCGAGAATACAATCTGCGGGACGAACAACAAGGGCATCATTTGCATCGCTCTGGTTATTGTCGAGCATGTTGCACCCAAAAGCTGGGCAAGCGATGATGATACCAGATTGATGAGCCACACCAGTAGCAGCCAAAATATGAAGTTGCCCTGCAGGTTGATTATCCAATACGATACGATAACATGGATGAAGCACTCAAATAGAGCGAGTGGTAGTTCAACTATAGTTTTAGATATCACATAAGGGAATACTGAGTACATATTAGCTGCGTACTCCCTCAAGAACACGGTACGCTGCTCGGGGTAACGTATTATTGATGTCTGGGCTGGTCCAAACAACTGCATCAGACACATCATAACAATAGCGGCAAAGTAAGGTTGAAACATCTGCCTATGTGTAAGCCAGAATATTTCCGAGCCTTGTCCTCCAGCACTTCTGAATACACAGGCTAGTAGTAGACCCGTGAACAAGACTATAACATAGCGAATAAGGATCACAGCAGGGTCTCGGGCGACACTTCTGAACTCGCGTTTACCCAGCATAAGTAATTGCTTATAAAAGCCGGCGCGATATGGCACGGTCTTCTCACACAGCTTCGACCCGTCGTTCTCTTTGTCGGCGGATAAGGGCGTGTCTTCCAAATCTTTTCTGTAAGCCGCGACCAAACGGTGAATAACCTCACTCGTTTCGGTTTGCAACGCGTAGAGAACGAAATCGGCCACGTTGTGATGTGGCGGGCAGGACAGACCCGCGTTCTTCTCGAAATAGTCCACAAGTGTCGTCCTCGGGCCATGGTAGGCGATCTCTCCTTCGTTAAGGACAAGGACATTATCAAATAGTTCAAAGACTTCACTTGAGGGTTGATGAACGGTCATCATAACGGTAACTCCGCGCTGGGCCAAACCTTTGAGGATCCTCGAAGTCTGGACTGCCCCATAGGAGTCTAGGCCAGTCAAGGGCTCATCGAGGAAGATCATACTTGGTTGGGTGATAAGCTCGACACCAACGGAAGTCCTCTTGCGTTCCCCGCCTGAGACACCTCGTTTGAGCTGGCTACCAACCATAGTGTTCTGGCAAGCGCCCAGACGGAGGTATTCGATCATGTCATCGACTAGAGCATCGATCTAAAAGAGGAATCAAGTAGCTGAGCGAGCATAGACATCCTCACTTCTTGTTTGCTCTTCTTTAACTTAAGAGTAGCTGAGAATTGTAGTATCTCTCGAGGCGTACAAGTGGAGACCAAAGCATCATCTTGCATAACATAAGCAATCCTTCGACGGAATTCCTCCGGAGATTGCGCGTGGTTATCGAGACTCATTGAGCCTTGGAAATGCAACCCACGGGCGGTGAGGTTTTGACGCCCACTGAGGATGTTCATCAGAGTTGTCTTGCCGGATCCAGATGGCCCCAGAATGGCCGTGAACTCTCCCGGGTGAATGACTCCTGAGCAATCATGCAGGATCTCACGTTTACTGACCGAGAAGGTCATATTCCTCCACTGGAGAGACGGGACACTGAAAACCAAGCTCAATAGTACAGAAGGGGTGTAATATCGCTTACTGTTTGGGGAGGGGGAAATGAAGCTCTTTGGAATGTCCTCTCAATCCGCCCTTCTCCAAGTCGACCGGAGCACCGCCGTTGGTACGATCCATATGTAGAAGTTACTAGCACAACTAAGCTGAGAGCACGGATAACTATCAAAGACAAGTCGGACATATCCAGACGAATTCCGCATCTTCACCGCCCTGAGTGCAATGAGTGGGGCAGGGCGAGCAATTACGGCGCAAGCGGTCTATGTGCATGCGTGCAGCTGGTGACGGCATTTTCCCGTCTCGTTCTTCGACGCTGATGGAGTCAGCATTAAACGTTTGTTGGATATCAGCCTGATACAGGCAACTCCATATCGTGCGGAAGGCGCACGCGAGCCCATCACGCCCACAGCTACCACGAAGCTCGCTCTGTGATGAGATGTGCTGATATGGATAAGGCCAACCGTGCTTTCCGGCCAACCGTCATGCTTGCTATGCGGTGGAGGTTCTACAACCCTGATATAACAACACGATTTCTCATGATAAGTGAAACTTTGTCGCGCTTATGTTTTGGACCGCGTTTGTCGTATCCGAAAGGCCCGAGTTGATACAGGAGTAGATGGCCTTGAGGATGGCACCGAGGATGACGGTGATGCCTCCGCAAGCTCGATGCTCACCCCAACCTGATAAACAAGCTCATTCCACCACGGTTGGGTGGTCTCGAGGCACTACCTACCGCTTTCAAAAGCCGCAACCATTTCTCGGTTTCTCGTACGTTCCGGCAGCGCAGTGTAAGTTCCGGCTCACCACACGCATGTGGGCAACGGTACAGCTTCAAACGGCTGTGGCACGCATCGCTGTGACATTCCTCCGGGGATGCTATCTCCACCTGCACATTACGCAAAGCTGGGTTAGGCGGTACGATGAGCCACCTTCATGGATTCCTTTGAGAACGAGAGGAACGGCTCGGGATCGTCGGGTTCTGTGAACGCGTGAACTTCGCTCAACGACACACAGATGTAAACAAACCTGACGCGGAGCATGGATTCTCAAACTGAGGGCGGGTGTGTAGGAAGGAGAGATGCACCATGACAGCCCTACTCGACTGGGTTATTGTATGATTTCCGCTTTGAGGATTCTATGGCAACCAGACCTCCACCGACGCTAGCAGTGAGCCTTGCAAGCACTCGTGCAACAGATTTCTCAAGCAGTTGCCACTGGCCAGCCTGTTGAGAGTATGTAAAAGGAAGGCACCATTGATAGGGTATCATGCACTTGCTCTTCTGCTTCTCTGGCCCTCCGCTTGTAATCGGATAACTCGCCCTTTAGCCGTTCAATCTCATGTATACTGCCGGACGATGAAGAGGATGATCCTCGTGACGTTCTCATGGTGTCTGCTAGTAGCCCGGACATCCGACGCATCTCCTAACGTGAGCTCCTTCCAAAAGGTATGATGTTATTTACTTTGTCTTGCTGCTTGATAATATCCTTCAACTCTTCAACCCTCCTCTCGAGAGGACCGCTGCGTGCATGAACCTCGAGGACAACCGAAGCATTATAATCGGATCCAACCTCGTGATCTCTGGCCACTAAATAACACGCTGAAAGCCCGCAAAAGTAAGGTTGAACGAGGCCAGGTCTATAGAGTAGTAAACAACATAGGCACTAGTATTCTGGCCAACACAGTGTACCCTAGATAGCTCTCGCTCAGTATGGTCAAGCTGCTGCTCAAGCTCATCCTCGCGAAGTTTCTTTTCCTGGATCAGCCTGCTGTAGCTTTCAGTTTCATGACGCAGTCGACGAATCTGGCTAACAGAGGGAATTCGCCAGTTGTCTCTACCGGGGAGGTTTACCTCCCCGTGCGGTGAGGTCCCTTGCCGATCATCATTGCCCAGTCTGCCGTGTGTCTCCTCGTAGACCCGTCGCAAGGCCATATCAGTAGACCGTGAGGGCTCAAGCGATGACACTCTGTGAACTTCGGGTTCTATCGTGGGCAGTTCTCTTGACCGCACACGGCCAGAGGTGGCCTCGGGTGGGCGATCGCCGTTCTCTCCGTAGTTGCCATCGAATATATGTGACGAGCCATGTGGCCGTGGCCTATCGCCATGGGCCTCGCTACGCGATGCTTGACTGCCCGAACCTGACCCGAGGGACTCCACCAGGGACTTTAAGGTGATATAGTGTTAGAATAAGCTTTATCTGTGATGTGTACCGAGATCCTCCACGGTTGAGCCTCTCCTTGAAGGCTGTTTGCTTGGCGATGCATCGATTTCGGCTTGAAGTGCATCAACGCGCCGGTGTAGTTCCCGCAAACGTGCAGATGTTGGTGAACGGATTGAATCTTTACGGTGTGGATGATGCTCGCTCATGGAGGCAGCGTAACGCATAGACCTCAGAGAGTTGACTAAACAGCAAGGCCGTTATGTTGGACAGAAACACCCTTCGGAAACATAAAGGGATTGATGCATTGAGTCATGAATGAACGCTATTCAGCTGGGAGCCTCTGTCAACTTCGGGATCAACGAAAGGAACTTCCTCAGCTTCCACTGCTTCTTCTTTCGTTGGCATGAAGGAAGCTTCCTTGGCAGCTGTCTCAGATCGCCATCGGTCTCGCACACTCCTAATACAACTTCAATAGTAACGAACCAAACGCAATCCTCGGCAACCTACCTGTCTCGCCCTTCCTTGTATTTCTCCTTCGTCACCTTTTGCCCTCTCCCTCTGGCTCTGGGATGGAACTCCGCCACGCCTTTTTGACGGATCGTGTAGGGCAGCATTGCCGGCCTCCGAAACACCTTCACACCCTGAAGAATTCGCCATATGGCATCCTTGCAGCAATGCCTACCTACCTCAGGAGCCCATACAGCAAGTTCTTCATGACCATACCCGTACACGGTCACCCAACCCAGACCTGCTATGGAGATGTCATCCATCGCTGTATGCGGGTTGGGTGCGTAAACTCTGAGGAAGAAGCTGGAGAGATGGTGAGGAATCTTTTTAGGACCTACTCGACATTGTGTTTAACCAGTGGGGGTATCTGGGCATCTGGCGAATGCGGTGGATACATGAATGTGCCTGGAAGGTGATTGCACATTAACGTGGGTACTCGAGGCACCTTTCTTGCGCGCCAAGAAGTCATCTGCCTTTTTAGTATCAATAACATGCAACGTGACCTTATTGCTGAGGAAGCATGACAGGAAAACTGGCTGAGCATGCCTAAGATGGTCAGCTATGAGCAAACCGAGGCGTCGTTGATGACAGGCACCGACATCCCTTGAGTCGAGGCTCCTTTATGGTCGATCCTCGCCAGTCCTCCACCAATGATCAGAGACTTTCCGGGCTTAATGGTATGTGTGACAGGACGGACAGGATGCTGCCGACACAGGGAGAGATCGTATCTGCGTGGTGATGCACAGAGAGATATATGTCTATCGAACAGAGCCTGCTCACAAATCTTTAGCTTCATCGAGGTAGCTCGAAAGCTGCACTCTCGAGGGAATTCCTGGACTGTCCACAAGGCGGAACTTCCGCGGCAGGCCAAACGTTACGAACTGCATAGTCGTACCCGGCACAGGTGAACGTGTGACGCCTCCACTGAAGGAATAGAGAATCTCCGACCTGTGATGAGAGTATTGCTACGTGCCACGTTTGTAGTTGACAGTTCCAAGATGGGTATAGCCAATATGACGGAGCCAGCGGTTAACGAAGGTGCTCTTGCCAGTGTTGACTCGACCCACTATGTATATCCACCTAAAAGCTGATGAAGAACAAGAGGAGGAGGAGGAGAAGCTCTATGAGCCCTACCGTGGTTTGTCTGATGAAAGGTACTGTCGCATTCGCTCCTCAAGCTCACTGAAGCCAGTGCCGTTCAAGGAGGAGACGAGAACCTGACGGAATGACTTGTAATGGGAAAAAGTAAAGGCAAGCCTACCACATCTGACCAGTGGGAGTTCTTAATTTGTCGGCTCATTCGAGTTGCCCACTGACGTATCTGATGCTTCTTCTTTTCATAATGCGGGATGGCATCCACTTTATTAATTACAAACATAACCTGAAATCTGATAGGAAACCGTCAGCGGCACGGCCGACCTGAAGATTCTTCTGCCGACAGGACTCGAACAGTTCGGGGACGATTGAGCTCTCGAAGTCTAGGATGTCGACAAGCATGAGCACCAATGAATCTGAAAGTAGTCAAGCCTGATCGGCAGTCGTAGTTGAGGTCAAGCAAAGCAAGCGGAACAGTGACGGGAACGGACGGCACCACTAACGTGGTTCTGTCGGTTGATGAGTTAGACAACGCCTTTAGGTGTCGGAGATGAAATACTAAATCAAACTGTATGTTTGACATGGGTAAGTCTAGTCATTTGAGGGACATCATACACTGGGTTGTTGACCTATATAAATATGCTCCGCTCGCGGCAGCATACCTTTCTTAATGCTCTTAACAACTTTGGCCACAATCTGCTCCTCCTCTTGCCATTGGTATCCTCCTTTCATCTTGTAATACCCCATAGCTGTCTGTTGTGATACCTTACACAGCAGCAGCAGCAGTCATCACCATCGACTGCCATAATCCTATATCACCTCAGCCAGCTCCTCAGGAGTAAGCTCCTCAAGAGGCATTACTTCTATCGATCCTGCTTCCTCATTCTCCTCATCCTCCAGTGGCGGGCCTTGGTCGATCTCCTTCCGTCTTAGCCTATCCTCCTCCTTCTTGGGATCCGGTAGTCGATGATACTGTTGCAGTACAAAGCATCTAATTGCAGGTACTACTCGGAGTCGTTCGCTTCACTCACCGTTGACAATATATAAGCCTAGTTTTCATCTTATATTTCCCACTCTCTACCTTTATCACTTCACCTGGGGCGCTCCCTCGATCAGCTTCATCAATCTGAAGGTAGCCTATAGCACCTCCCCACCAAAATAGCTCCTCACCAAGATCCCCCGGGGCATGTTGTAGACTTTCTTCCGGCCAGCTCGGAAGGAATCGGCCACCGCCTGTGGCACATAGCCTTGCTTCCTGCAGTCTGATGATTGAACCTGATCGACTCTTCCTCCCGGAGGCACAAGATGATGACCTACTGTCGATCCGCAGCCACAACACCGCTTCCCCTGTGGTGCCAGTTCATCATGGTCAATAACATCAGTAGTGAAACCAGTGGGCATGCCTACGAACCAGATCGAGGCCGTTCGATACCGAATAAGTGATAGGTTCGGGAATAAACGAAACGGGCGGCAGGATGCAAGTGTAGATTATGCGATGCTGATCCAAGCAGATGTAGTCCCCTATATATCGTACGGCGTCGGAGTGAGTAGATACTGGCATCTTGAAGGCAGACAAGAGGCCCCTCCCACCTTGAACTTCCCATCTTCCCTTCTCGGGATGGACGTACCGGCTTTCATGCTCCAATCGCTCATCGGCACTTGGTACCTAACACATGATTTAGGTTACCGAGTGATACAAAGATACTCGCTAACAGTTAAAGCCGATTATAACAACTTCTATAGGGAGGGGACATTCCTGGTGTATTCGAGGGGGACCATTCCAACCTTAGGATACGCAGGAGGTCAATTAATCACAAAGATGCGCAGGAGGTCGTTTGATCACAAGGATACGCAGGAGGTTGCTCAATCACAAAGATACGCAGGAGGTTGCTTAATCACAAAGATACGCAGGAGGTTGCTTAATCACAAAGATACGCAGGAGGTTGCTTAATCACAAAGAGACGCAGGAGGTTGCTTAATCACAAAGATACGCAGGAGGTTGCTTTATCACAAAGATACGCAGGAGGTTCTTTGATCACAAAGATACGCAGGAGGTTCTTTGATCACAAAGATACGCAGGAGGTTGTTTGATCACTAAGATACGCAGGAGGTCGCTTTTTCATAAAGGTACTTAGGAGGTTAATTACAAAGATACGTATGAGGTTACCAGTCTAGATGCTTCGGAGGGAGATAACCACCAATTGGCAGGTTTCTCTCTTTCCTTTCTTCTAGCCTCTCGCCTCTTCCATCGGGCGAAGCCTCGGCGTCGATTGTCAGTTACACTGGTAGAAAATACGCACCGAGAGTATGCCAAGTAGGAGCTTGAATGGACAAAGGTTCTTAAAAGTATGCCATTAGACGACATATAAGATAGAAACTTCTCAAAGCTATTTAGGAGATCAACATCGAACCTCTTACCACCGGGAACGTATTCGACGATTAGGGTCATACCCCCTAACCCCTTTGCAGAAGTTAAGGGAACAAATGCTTGAGGATGGTCGGGGGGCTTGAGGGTGGAAAACAGCTTAGCTAGAAACAAACATTTTCTCTATAGGATGTTTCTTCTTAAAACGTACAGCGACGTGCGCTGGTTATCAAAGTGCGATGTTAGCGGTGGAGCCCCGGGAGCTAAAGTTGATGATGACTCAACGGAACACAGAGGGAGAAAATGAAACCGGAGACGGTAGGCTGAAACTATTGGTTACATCAACATGAATTCACACGGAGCTCATCTTCGTTCGGCAGCTGACACATTTACAGTTCGGGTCCCTAGCGGCCTCCTTATCGCTCATCAGCTTCACAGTGTCACGTCGAAGACTCTCTAGATGGACTGCCGTATCTTGCGGCAGTTTCATATGTCTTGTAAGATGCGAACAACTCCGAGCAAACGCCAACAGCGCAGATCGGTTCCCATGAGAGCGACTATTCGAGCTCCTAGGGATGTCCATTCGCGCCAAAAGCTCCGCTAGGATCTCCGCATCACCCAGCAAGCAGACCGCGTTGATGAGCTTGGAGGATGCAGTGTGAGTAGTGTAGACCCTCCCTGGCATTGACATTTCTATAGTCTTCCGATACAACTGCTTCAACTCTCTATAAGATTCATCCGTCGTCCTTATCGACGCCAAACGAGAGGCAGTAGTCAGCATATTTGCCGTATCGGGGAGTGATCGCATCGGTAACTGTTTACCCAGCTGTCCAGCACACCACGTGACAAATCGGCCGACGATATCATCATCTAGGTCCTCTTGGAGCCTCACCGCGAGGACCAGTTTTCGTAGCTGCACAGGGAGAATGTCACTACTCCGGGTAGAGGATAAGCTAGATAGGAGATGATGAAAGAGCGGTATGTCGCTGACCTTCATAACAGACCACAAATGAGCGATGCTTCCGGCATCGCCCAGATTTGTTACAGGAAACTGTCGGATACTATTTGACAGTTTTTCCATCAGATTAATCGCTTGATCTCTCGGGAAGTCCCAATGCTTAGCCAAAGAGTAACACGCCCCAACTGCCTGCTTGAATGATACCGCTGCTGGCGACTGCCCCTCACCATCAGCTTGCTCGTATGCTCGCCTTAAATGAATGCATGCAAGATTCGCAACTTGGGAGTAATTGGACGGAGCCGACGGACCCGGAGCAAAGGCCTGAAAGAGCCTAGCCTCCACCTTGGAGCTGAAAACACCAGCACCTGCAGCATTTGGCACCATCCATCAAAGTCCATTTCCTGCAGCTTGTACTCAAGCTCTCTACCAAGCGCCTCGAGACCTGAGCGGTGGCTTGTCTCAAGATATGGCCCATGGACCGCTGTGGGGTACAGTTCTTGAAGGCATCTCCTTCTCCTCCCGATTCCCGTACGGCCAGGGCACATGCCGCCACTTGAGATGCTGAGAGATCCACTACTCTCTTGGATATCTCATTGGCTATTGTTATCGGTACAGTAGATGGCATTGCATTATTCAGGCCCCCTGTAACCTGAGATACCACCTTTAACACAGAATGCAACCTCTAACCTAAGATACGACCTTGAACCTAGAATGCAAGCTCTAACCTGAGATACCACCTTTAACACAGAATGCAACCTCTAATCTAAGATACGACCTTGAACCTAGAATGCAAGCTCTAACCTAAGGTACCACCTTTAACACAGAATGCAACCTCCAACCTAAGATACGACCTTGAACCTAGAATGCAAGCTCTAACCTAAGGTACCACCTTTAATACAGAATGCAACCTCTAACCTAAGATACCATCTCTAACTTAAGATACCATCTGCAAACGCGGTTAATTGAACTTCAGAAAGAATGAAATCAGGAATGTTCGGCCACTATCCATAAGTCAGTCTCACTACTCACTTCCCTCTAAAACAGGTAACTCACCTTAGCATGGGACAATGCAAGATTTGTCAAGGACGCAGGTTCGATCCCCAGTAAGCATCCATTTCTTATAGACCTTTCAGTTAATGCCTCTAGATGCCCCAAAGGTATATCTTTCAAAGAAGCCTTATGCACACTTGTATACAGCAAGGCCAACTCCGAGCCAGTCAGTGGTAGAGGGTTCGCCAATATAGCTGAAAGCACCTGTTAAGAGCAGGTACATAACCGAAACTTTAAACACGTTTGACCTGCTTAACCAAGCCGTCCGCGCTAGATCCCGATATAGTAGTCATACTCGAAAGAATAGCTATTGCGTGGGAAGTGGGAATCTCTGATGATACTAGTAAACCTACGAAGAGGTGAAAACCTAAATAACTCGCTTCAAGCTAAGATACCTGTATTCATTAGAGCATCTGAGATCTCTCGGAACACTACTGTATGACGATAGCTGCTCTTGGAGAATGAGCCCAGACATAAGACTAGAAGATTCTCCCTGCCAAATCACGAAAAATTGATGCCTATGGTGGTGACGCCACTCTCTACTTTCCTTTAAATTCTCCCTCCTTTATTCTATCCCTTATGCAACTGGTCAGTCTATGGCACATATCTGCTGGAGGTAAAAGATGTCTCGAACGATGATCCAACACCGCTCCCGATCCTCCTGAAGAACCCTAAGCGAATAGTAACCCCCTCTTTATTACCAATAGCTGCACTAATGGCCCTGGTCAAGTCTCTAACCTTCATAGAGGTGATATCGGTTAATAATGTCTGCCTCCCTATAGCCTGATGATTGAGCCATTGTGTGACATTCATATGTGGAACTATAATTGTTAACTTTAATGAGCTCAACAACGATAGGTGCTTTACACGGTTTAACATCAACATCAACATGAGTCTTATGGCTTATTGTTGGTAATACGGTTTCCCATCAACATCTCGGACCACCTTCCTAGGCTCACCTTTCCTCCTCCTTTTCTTGGCAGGGGCTGCTCCAGCGGGGACGTCTTCTGTAAAGTCGAAGCCCAACACAGTAGTCGGGATATTAGGTCTCTTTTTCCTCTCTTCTTTCCCCTTGCTTTTCGCCATTTTGAACTTCATCTCCCCTTCTTTATTCTTATTCAAGGTAATGGTGACCTTAGATAGGTTATCAGGACTAGTAGTAACCAGGAACCTCGAAAGAGACACATCACCGTAACCTTCTAAATGAATCTGCTCTCCATAAGGGCTCTCTAAAGTGTAAGAGTGATGCATATCATCGACTGTGTAGCCTTGAAGAATACGATCCTCTGTCTGAATTTCTCTAAGATAAGCCCCGCTTCTGAGCTTCGTCCCATCAACATTGACCAGTGTAAAGCTAACCTCCCTTGGGCGTGCCGTCGATAGTCCATCATCAAATGAGATATCCTCAATCATGAGCCTTGTGGTATCTAATGGGTAGTCGGGGTCATGGACATAGTACCCTATATCGGGCAACGGTGCATTTTCACCGGCTACATCGTCCCTGATCATCTTAACTTGATACATGGGATTCGGGTCCTTGCAGGATTTCGGCATCATCTTTAAGGTCAGCTTCGACTGGTCCTCTGGGTTGACAGTAACAACGAGCCTCGTATTGGCCACTTTACCAAGGTTTCCCAACCACAGAGGTTCTTTGCCCAGTAGCAAATACGAAGTACCCTTGTATGCTTCCAGTGCGGGCCTACCTTTGGTGTGGGACTTAGTAATACGTTGAAGTGTGGCAAGGAACTCTCGGTCGTCTGTATATGCCAATAGGACTTCTCTGGAGCTTCCGAAACTCATGTTTCTGATTTGACTCAATGGGTCATCGGGGGACAGCGGTAGTGAAGGATCAGGAATATAACTTCCCACGTCGGGCAGGACCTGGCCAACGGCCAGAGCAATCAAATACAAGCCTATGCCAGTCTTAGTAAGCATTGGAAATGGGGTAAAACTCAAGGAGGAGACATAGCAGAAGTGACACTAACGCTATCTTGCTTTCTTGCATCTCCTCAACGCTGTTAATCGGCATTCTGAATTTTAGAACACTTCGTACAAGTTCACAGGAACTTGGGGCTTCTGGCGAAATTCCAGATGGATGAAGAGCAGTCTACGAACCAACCTTAAGAATATCTTTTAGACACCACTCTTTCTGAATGGTTCGGATCGACCAGGACATAAAATTGGATTTTAAGGATGTCCTGTTTAGGCCTAAGAGGAGTTCACTCTCTTCAAGGAGTCAGGTTGGCGTATCTTAGCTTGGACCAGGGAAGATTCATCATCAGGTTACTTTAGAACGTGAGCTACGTTTCATGCACAGCCCATTGAAGTGGTCTGGTATTCCTGTAGTAGCAGCCAATATGGATACTGTTGGTAGAATGTAAGGTTTTCTCATACCGCTCTCACTCGCTCTAATAAGGTACATTCAAAATGGCGGAGGTGCTATGTAAATCAAAGTGTCTAGTCGCTATACATAAACATTATACACTAGTTGAATGGAAGGAATGGTGTGCTAGAGTTGGCCGTGATGTAGGATAATATTATATTAAGATATATAGTCATAAAACCAGGTACTAGATAATATAGCAGTTTCCACTGGGATACTCAAAGATGATCTTATTAAGCTCAAATCGGTAATAAACTATACTATACCGCCATACCGCTCCCTTCTCTCATCATCATTAATCTATGCTATATGGCTATACCACTCCCTTCTCTGATCACCATTAACCTATGCTATATGGCTATACCGCTCCCTTCTCTCATCACCATTAACCTATCCTATACCGCCATACCGCTCCTTTTTGTTCTTAACATTCATCTTATATGGTCGTTAGGTTATGGAGATATCAAAGGCCAACTTCATTTGCTTGGATGTCGCCAATGGATATGCTGAAGCCTTTGTTGAGGCTGTTAAGACTCTACGCGCCGAGTATCCAGATAAGGTAGGACTAATGTACTCAGTAGTGTCATTATACAGGACGGATAGGTCATAATGGCTGGTAATGTTGTTACTGGAGAGATGTGTGAGGAGCTGCTGCTATCGGGGGCGGATATCGTCAAGGTTGGCATCGGCCCGGGTAGCGTTTGCACTACTAGGAAAATGACAGGTGGGAGATTCGTGCTTGGATCGGTTGTATAGAAGGATGGAAGTATATCTGATTGAGGTATTTTGACACTCTTAGGTGTCGGATATCCTCAGCTTTCCGCTGTTCTAGAGTGTGCTGATGCTGCCCACGGTATTGGAGGAATGTAGTACTGTCATTTATCGAAGTCTCACACCAATCCTTATAGGATAATATCAGATGGTGGTTGCACTTGCTCTGGTGATGTTTGCAAAGCTTTTGGTGGTGGAGCTGACTTTGTTATGCTTGGAGGTCGGCGGTATGGGTCACCTCACCATGACGCCCATTCTATTATCGAACAACAATCGAATAGTCGTCAGTCCGGATATCAATACTAAATCTCACTAAACTCTTTTGCGCGCGCGTCACACATGAAACGGTTGATCGATTTGTGAGATATAATCCTCCGTGGTCGAAAGTATGTACTCACCGCGTTTGGTCACGCAATACTAAAAGTTTTCGCAGAAAAAAGTTCCGAAATATGATTATATTTTGGCAGGCTGTAGTTAGTCATGAAACGGTTGATCGATTTAGTCTAGTATTTCACATTGGCATTGTAGTACTGATGTTCGAAAGGATATAACGTATGATAGTGGCTAAGAAATCTAGGAGTACGAAGTGTTGTGTTGTGTCGCTCTGTGGAATCTGTCTTAAGGAGCTAAGCTGTGTCGTCGTGAAGATGAAAGCAAATGTTTTCAATAGGAATAATCCCACAATAGGATATCCCTACTGTCTGATTGCATCGCGGAGCATTCGTTGGAACTATTGATATCATGTATTAGGTATGCTGGCCGGCCATGATGAAAGTGGAGGGCAGCTGGTGCATGATCTCAAAAGGTGAGGAGGAATGGTGGTGATGACCAAATGGCTGGGGATGTTTGTTGCTGCACTTCAGCGATAAGTGGTATAAAGAGTTTTACGGTATGTCATCTGATACGGCAATGAACAAGTACGCTGGTGGTGTGGCCAACTATAGAGCATCTGAAGGGAAGACTGTTAAAGTGAGAAGGGAGAGATTTAGTCGACTCAGCGGGTTATAAAGGATAATGTCTATGTCGTGTCCTTTGTAGAATGTAATACCTCCTCCGCACTAGGAATATTTTTAATCCTGGAGGGGCAGAGGTCTATTTAGAGATTGGTTGGATGTATTTTTAAGTGGGTGTCGTCGTATTAGGTACCGTATAGGGGGCCCGTAGGGCAGACCATTCATGATGTATTGGGCGGCTTGCGCTCCTGTTGCACGTATGTAGGTGCAAGAGCATTGAAGGAATTGCCAAAGAGGACTACGTTTGTGAGGGTAAGCAAGGATTAGACTGATGTGAAGCTAATAGGGAGCTGGGTAGGTTACACAGCAATTGAATCCAGTATTTGATCAAGCACCTGGAGCAGCACAACCACCAAAGGCACCACCACAGCCTACTGTAGCGGCAGCTAAGTAATATATAATATATAATATATAATATTATAATATATACTGTATAGGGGTTATTAATATAATATATACTGTATAGGGGGTATTATTATAATATATACTGTATAGGGGTTATTATTATGATATATACTGTATAGGGGGTATTATTATAATATATACTGTATAGGGGTTATTATTATGATATATACTGTATAGGGGTTATTATTATGATATATACTGTATAGGGGGTATTATTATAGTATATACTGTACAACGTCTTCGTTGTTATTCAGGGAAGCACGAGAGACCGAGTCAGATGGTCCATCATCACCCAAGAGAGCTAGAATCGAGACTTCAACTTCCCCTAGGCATCAAAGGCACGAGACAGATAGTCCGCGTCACCGTCATCACTGATAAGACTAATTTCATCATTTTTTCCCGAGTTTCAACCGAGCTGCTGTTTTTTGTAGTGTTAGTCTGTTGCCAAGGATATTTGGGGCAGTAAATTAGTGTTGTATATGTCTCATTTAATACGGCCAAGTAACCCTAGAGTGTAGGTATATGCCTAGAAGGTTAACTATTGGTTAATAACTTAGTTACTTCGATGTTGCAGTTGGGGATGTTGGTGTTGGCAGAATGGTATTTAGACTGTTTGATGATGTGGTAAGGCAGGCTTTATCGACGGTGGGAAACAGCTTAATAGAGCAAACGAAACATCAAAATGAGCATGTCATTCGCTTAGTGATGTTCAACAGCATTTTGCCTGAATTCAATGTACATAGTCGCTATCGAGAATCTCGATAAAAGATAGTCAAACGGATCATATACTCGAGTCGCGACTGCATTCTAGATGTGATTCTTGGAACTATGAAGAAATGTATTGTGAAGGATAGCTTACCCTATTAAGCGCTGGATATTGTGCTGCTCACTCTGTAGCATTTCTGCTTATTTAGTTACCTATAACCTGCGAGAATTTCCGAGCCCTGTGTACAGGGGAGACCGGTCTAGGGTATTGGCTGCGGCCACGATGGTACTGTATGGTTTATAGGCTCAATTTCTATGATATCTGTATAGGTATCAGAACACTAGGATGTACAGAGTAATACCTGGGTTTATGTGCCAAGGAGGGGACTTCAATTTCGGCAATGGTGGAATGGGGGAATCTATTTATGGTCAATTTATGAGGAATGAAAGGTTATAGTGGGGAGGGGGGTAGGGGGTTGGTGTTTAATAGTTGTTTTTAGATTTGCCTTTAGTCATTCTAAAAGGGGCGTCTTAAGCATGGCTGATGCTGGATGGGAGTAAGTTGGTGTTGTGGGGGTAGTTCCCGAGGGGCGAGTGCTGCTGGTATGGGTAGTTGGTAACAGGACTATATGTTGGAGACTAGCCTAAAGCGTGTTTGGCGGGTTTGCTTTTATAGGGTCTCTGAGCTGGTTATTGTGTGTAGTATATCATCTACTGTGGTGGCATTCTCAAATCCTTTCTTATCATTAGGCACAGTAATAATAGTAACTTTTTCATAACCTTTGGACCTCAGAAGCATTTGGACAATAAGCATGTAGTGTTTGGTGCGATAGAGCATGGTATGGAGGTAATAGGGGATGAGTAATAATAAAGAACACTTTAAAGACTAGGGCTGTCGAGACTCGGGCAACAGTGTACAGCGTTGTTGGTGAGTTGAAGCTCTATACTAGTCTTGAGATGCTTGTTAGACTTCTTAATCAGCATTGAAATTTGTGTCAAAGGAACATTGTGTACAGAACGCTTTGTCGTCCAATAAAACTGAAGCTGGAATTAAAGGGAAATTGAATGCGTGGTCGCCGAGTCGGATACCACCCCGACGTGCTAGAACACTTGCATACCACATTCCTGGCGAGATTGGTAATAGGTACTGGATGCTATAGAGAAAGTTGGTACTATTGGAGGGAAGCCTAAGAGGCCAGTTATAATACATAAGAGGTGATAAAGGGAAGAAGAGCGGGCTGAGCAAGGCATGGCGGAATGGCCTGCACAGTAGGGCGTGGTGGTATCATAATATTGGGGAAAGGGCTGCCGAAATGTGCCGATGATTAAGTCTTATGATGCTGCAGGATTCCTAATTCCTTGTTCCTACTGTAGGAGTATGGAGTCATAGTGTCTATAGCCACCCTTTCGGTGTATCGTCATCGGTGTAGTTGTAAGATACAGTATAGGGTATGATTTTGTAATAATGAGGATACAGATGTGAGTCTGCAAGTGCGGACGGACGCGACCATCTACAGAACCATCATAGATTAGGTATCATCATATTAGCTACTTCTCCCGGATTCAACATGGTCAATATCCCGTATTTTACTGTTGCTATCATTCAGTGGTGAGTTGAACGTTGACCTTCTGCGTCGAGAAGCCATAGAAGCTAATGAGGCGCTGCCATTGGCCTCGGAGGAGTATGTGGAACGAACGACAGATAGTTGGGGGAACCCTGATCCCGAAATAAATGATGATGACGTATATTGCAAGCCAGAAAGGTAAAGGGAACATTAGAAGGTGTTGGTGGATGGGCTGTTCCTTTAGGCTGGTAATGCCGGACCAATACTCGCCAGTGCCGGATCACCTATTCCGGAGAGCGAAGGCTCAATGGGACAATCAGCTATAGGGGGCTACGTGCGACATGTTTCCTATACGAATATGGTTTCTGATATTAATGAGAGTATTGTTGGATACAAATGAGAACTTGGTGGTGGCGCAGTGATGCCTAGGTTTCAATGGTGTTTGCTGTTCATTCTGTCTCTCCTCTATATCTGTTCGACCTCACTAAGCTGCAGTAGGACGCCACCGCAGCTTGTTGATGTATTTGCTGGAGGTTTTTGGGAGTATGTATCGAAGTGGTCAACATTTCACATCGACACGGCGGTTTCCTTGAACCATATGCGCGAGTTTAGAAGCTGGATGGAGGTACTAACGGATGAGGATAAGGCAGAGTGTAGGGTGGGAAGCGGTGTGCTGGCTTTATTGAGCGCTATAGCTGTCGATTACGATAGTGGGAGGGAAAAGGCTTCGAGGATAGTTGAAGAAGGGATGATGTTATTAGGGGAAGGAAGGGTAGATAACTCGACGATATATTGGGACTGGGAGGGAATTGAGAGGCAGTTGAACGTAATGCGATTCTTGATGGGAGATTCTGAGCGGAGCGATGCGAATGGGGATTGCTTTGGAACGGGCCTGCGTGTATTTTTGTATCACTCCATAAGCCCCGACTTCACCAAGGGTCATCGGCCGCCGTTGGACAAAAACGATCGGCAGTATCTCCCCTTGTTTAAAAATGGCGCACCATTAACGTGCGGATTTGGTATGTACGCCAGTGAGGTGTATATCCCATTATTCCTCTCTCGACAGTCTGATTGCATAGTTGATGATCCTGAGCTCGCAAATATCTTTTTATTGCCGACATATTTCAAGTGTCTCGACATGCTTGATTGGCTGGATGATTTCAAACCAGCTGATAGCAATAAATCGGTCGGTGGGATCTTAATGGAGGAAATCTTGGATCTTACGCACCGTAAAGGTTTTCTGGATCGTCGGGGAGGCGTGGATCATGTGGCTCTGTGGAGCTGGGGAAAGTATCCTTGCGAGATCGAAAAGGAAAGTTTTGAGTGGCGACAGCTGGCTGGACGGGTGCAAAATATACAGGTTGAAGCTGCTTGTGAAGGCGGAGCGAAGCGAAATTTGTTTCCTAGTTTTTCACCGTGGAAAGACGTTATCATTCCGGGTTACGTAGATAAATGGCGAATCGACGAGCTGCGGAAATTCGACCATCCGTGGGCGAAACGAAGCATTTTGTTATCTTTTCACGGCCGGCATTCCGATATCGATGAGAGCTATCAGAACGTGAGCGTCCGAACTAGGATTTTGGAGGAGCTTTCGGGGAAGGAAGATGTCAGTGTTGGGGGTTTTATTGACGGCTACCATGAAGTGATAGGGAGGTCGAAGTTTTGTGTGGCGCCGAGGGGCATAACTCCATGGACTATACACTTTTACGTGGCAGTATTTGGCGGGTGCATTCCAGTTGTTATCAGCGACAGATTTGAGCTGCCATTTCAAAGCGAAATTGATTATTCCAGATTTGTGGTTCGTTGGGGAGAAGGAGAGTCTTTGGAGGAGCTATACCAGCATTTGAAGGGGCTTGGAGGAAAAGACGGTATGAGAGGAATTCGGGCGTATATGAAGTCTGTTGAGTGCTGGTTTGATTACTGGAGTGGCGTCCCTAGCTGCTCGCCTTACATAGGGGTATTGAAAGCTCTTAAACGGAATATGGATCACTTATATAGGCGGTATAAAGGGGGATAGGTGGATAGGCATGCTCATCCATGTAGGGATGGTGGATAGACTTTGGGGTTGCGTTATTAGTAACCTGGGAAATTGCCGTGGCTGATTAGTACCTGCGATGGGCAGACTACATACGCATCAGTATAGGGATTGGTTTATTAGCTGGGAGTAAAAGTGAGGACCCTTGAGGTGTGAAAAGGGTTGAATGGGGATGTTGTCGGAACTGTAATTGGTCTGTGGTGGGGAGGAGGGCAAGTGGATGGTGTTAGGTCACAGTACAGTATATTTAGTTATCGTTTATATTAAGTTATTAGTTTAATAATCAATATAATGTTACCTCCTTCCTCCTCCTCCTCCTCATCATCACCTTCATCCTCGGTTACTTCTCCAGACCAATCTGGAAGGATTGACTATCATAGAGTAGCATATCTCTTATAGTAGCATACCATTTAATTTCAGTTGCTACTAGGTGAAGGAGGCTTAGCTTCAGTACAGGGGGCAGCCGGTAATACTGGGTAGAGTAAGGTGTCGCTTGGTGGTTTGCTCAAGGATAGCCGGAATGTCATTATTGCAAATCAAACAATAATACTTCTCACTTGAAAAATAAGGAGGCATATAATAGTAACAATAATAAAATAGACTCAAGGATAACAGTATAGTGGGAACTCAGTGAAGGCGTGGAACCGAATAATAAGGTCTTCGCGCCTGCGTCCTGGCTGCCGCTCCGTGTGCATATGTATATGAGCCCACGTTGGTACAATCGTCGATTGGTGAGAGGGCTTACAACAAGCCCGGACTGATTGTTAGGTCTGAGGCCGGACGTCGATGCTATAGATACTTGCCGAAAACTGACATAAATATCCATTATGAAGTACTTGGTATGGCTGTTGTTTATGTATCTTTCAATTTCCTTCTGCTATTGACTGCCTAAAGTTGGATATGTGCGCTCCTCAGTTGATGTGTGTTTCCAGGTGATGCTGCTGCTCAGTCATCAAAGGTCTATAGCATCCAGGAGATTGATATGGAGTTGAAGGCACTAAGGATCGAGAATCAGACCTTGTCAAGTATGATAAGCCGGTAGTAACGGGGCGAGTGCTACGGAGATTTCAACGTCGACCGGTACGGTGGGATGTAGTCTATTACTGAGGGACATGGAAGGGCTGTAGCTTTCGTTCGATGTGACTCGAGCTGAGAGCTTGCAGTGTTTGGTAGAAGTAATGGGGTTGTCTATGTAGTACTATTGTCTATATAGGCATGTGGCATTGTAAGGTGTTGGACACTACTGGATACGTTCATTAATAATTATTATAAATTGAAGTTTAACTATTAAAGTTTATAATATCAATAATTAAATTACCATATATATAAAAACTACCACTATTGGGCTTTATGTCTTCCCTTGTCAATCAGCAGCTTGGCGTTGACCTAGTCTTTCCTCTAGGTTGGAGCTGGAGCGTGCACGGGTGCTCGGTAACAGTATGCCTACTAGAAGTAGTCGGAGGACTTCAGCAGCACGTTCAAGATCTCAATATTAACTTTCGAGACTGGGTTGTGTTTTAGTAGAGAGGTGGTAGTCGGGGTATTTGGCAGTGGCTGTGGTAATATGGGGAAGAAGGGCTCTGATGATGAAATAGTGACACTTGGAGCGTCGATAAGCCCTCGGGTGTCGAAGGGATCGATAGCGAAACGGAAGGGGTCTATGGGGAGCGAAGGCGATAGTAAGAAGCGTCATCATCACCATCATCATAAAGACAAAAAGGATAAAAAAGAAAAGAAAAAGAAGAAGAAAGAGAAAAAGGAGAAGAAGAAGGAAAAGGAGCAAATGGATGCGAGTGAGGGGGAGGAAGGCTGTCGGATCACATTCGATTATTATTGGTCCTCTACGTAGTTTATGGTCCGCTATCAATTGCGACCTTTCTATCTCGGCATGCTGAGTCTTGTGTATTTGCTTTGCGTAGAGCTATGTCAAAGGTATGTATCTTGTCATATATTTGCTTATCCAGTTCGAAGTATCTAGTTCTTGAAATGCTGTACATTTTACACTGGCTCTGTGGGCTCCAGCGCAGGGCACGGGGACCTGTGAACGATTATACGGTTCCCCAGTGTTCATACTTGACGAAATCGCTCTGTTATTACTGACAGCTTCAGCAATGTCTCTTGAGTCCTATATATCACTCGACATTGAGTCTTGATAGTTCTGGTAGA
This sequence comes from Perkinsus chesapeaki, assembly GCA_013115145.1. Classification (NCBI taxonomy): domain Eukaryota; phylum Perkinsozoa; order Perkinsida; family Perkinsidae; genus Perkinsus; species Perkinsus chesapeaki. The sequence goes on along the minus strand of JAAPAO010000034.1, from coordinate 88,081 downwards.
AGTCCAAGAGCCAATGACATGTAAAAATCTATCGCAATATTTCGAAATCTCTTCTGCATTCTCGTACGTGTGCGGCCACATCCACCCCGACACCCAGGTATGGCCGGTGGTGTTGCTGGTAGCGCCGCAGCACAGTCTGTCTATTCTATCCGAAGCAATCGCATACGTCTAAAGGGCTCTGGTGGAGGCGGTGGTGGTGAAGCAGCTGTGAATGCAGTTAAAGGGGATTTCGGAGGCTCCCCTACTTCTAGTCTCTCCTCTACAGTAGTCCTCTGGAGTGCTGTTGCTCTGTCCCTATCTCCTTCGTACAGGCACTGCCCCCTGGCATTAAGCTCACGGCATCGGCCTTGCAGCAGCAGCAGCAACAACAAGCGGCAGCGGCGGCGCAGTTCCCTCCCAGTATGTGCCAAGGCTTGTAGCTTTGAAGGACGGGAAGTGTGATTAGGTGGTCGCTCGGCATTGAGGATCTACTCTTCGAAGGCGGCGACTAGTGGCGAGATATCCAGCCGACCGATTCCTGTTATTGGGGAGACTCAGGTGAGGGGAGGATGGAGTACGGGGAAATGCGGGGAAGGACGATGTATCAGACGATATTAGGATTATTATCAGTTGTGTTATTTATTATTAATCCGACTATACCAACACTTTAGTAGAGCTATGAGGAATGACAGCTACTAAGAGGCGATGTGATACATTCGGAGGAAAGGGACAAATGCAATAGAGTGTTGAAGTGGAGCTGCCTTACTCGTATTAGCTAGTCATAGTACCACTGCTGTGGCGGTACTTCATGCTTCTATCCGTACGGTGGCTCTAGTCGCCTTGCTGACCCTGCAATGACTTAATAGGATCTTATGTAGTTGGTATTGTTACTTATCACCTTGTAGACTTCACTGCTGTTGTTAATGTCAGGATATTGCCACGACTCAACTTGTGGATTTATCAGCTCGCATGAAGCTTGAACCAGATCACAGGGAGCGACCACTATGGGTAGATATTTTCCCTTGAATTTTACTATTATCCTTGTAAGGTCTGCCCAGACGGTCGTATCATCTTCGAAGCGGGGCTTCACCCTGACCTTTTCGGCCCTGTTACGGACTTCCTAGTGGCCATTGCTGAGCCTATCTCCAGACCCTCATGGGTAAGGCAGCAGCAGTGGTATTTACCTGTTCTTGGTCGAAGGATTCGTCCCCTTTCAGGTTCACCATTTCCAAATAACAGTTTTCTCACTGTAAGTTTGGTTCGGTGCGGTGAAAATCTTCGCAGTGCGGTTTTGTAAAGATACGCCGCGATATCACTGGGAATGTCTGTGGAGGAAGTGATAGCGGATCTTGATCGATTCTCCAAGAACCACATTGATCCCGTTCTTCGAGAGTACATCCAGCAAAGCGGCTCGAGGATTGGAAAGGTCCGCTTGGTATTGAGGCGAAATAGGTAAGCAAATCAGGAACGTTCATATGCTGCTCACCGAGGAGAGTTATTTGTGGCGTATCTTCGCACTAGGAAGAATTTATCGTCTAGGACCCTTTTGCATCTCCACAAGAGAAGCGGTATCTGAGGCACACTGGATCCTGAGTTTACAGGTACTTTGTGGAATCAAGCGATTTGTCCTTGTTGAGGATGATCGAAGATAACAGCAAGATACGGAAGTGTAAACTGGGCCAGATTATCTCCAGTAGGCCTGCTACTATTTCCTAAACACCATTTGATAAACGTACAGCTACTACTGCGGAGACCAACCCGAGTGTGGCGACCTCGGCTGCAACAGCAGCAGCAGGAGGCAAGCAGCCGGAGCACCAAGTGGTTCACATGTTCGAAATTAACTCGGCAGATGTCGAAACTGTGAAGGCCACCGCGTAGGCGTAGGCGGAGCGATGCGATTTTATTGCCATTTTTAGGTATCGGGAGATCCGGATACCTCTCCTGGAGGAGTACGACTTCCGTGATGACGATGATTCCAATTACATTAACATGCAGTTTAGGTAGGCCTACCTCCGTAGGCGACTGGGTTGGTATGGCCGCTTCGGTATACAGTGGTCCAAATAAGTTAGGAATTTAACATAAAGAAGTCGAAACTCGATAGCTAGAGCGTCCAATTTAACCATGAAATCCAATTATGTCATGCTTAGCTGCTGTATTACATTCGTTGTCACAGAACTTCTCGGCCGTTTCATGTGGTCTTAATTAGTGGTTATCGTAGCCTAGCATGGGCCAATTGGATCCGGTAGAGCTTCTTCATTCCTTCTTGAAAGTGTAGCGGATCTTGAAATGCTTACTTCGAGCAGCCATTAGATCGAGCCGGAGGTCTCCACCAGTGTTGAGGGTCATCCCGTCATCTGTTTCGATGATCCGCTCTCTCTTAATGGGCATCCCCGCTGCAATATTAACGCTAAATCGCGATTATTTGTCCCTCGGCCACCATGCTCGTATCTTTTCCTCAGGCCGACCACAGTAGTTCGACCTTATCAGGAGCGGTCTCTACATAAGATGTTTAGTGGTAGCCGAGCCCGGAGCGGTAATCTCATTATTGCTGCTGCTGGCTTGGTTAGTTAGACTGTCATACCTAAGGTATGATTGTGTTGCCGTGTGGTGCTGGTAAAACTCTCGTGGGCATCACAGCTGCGGCAACTATGAAGAAGCGCACGATGGTGAGCAGCAGCAGTAGAAGTACATTTGTGATGGGGCGAACGTTACAGGTCCTGACAACTACGGCGGTTGCAGTTGACCAGTGGAAGAGGCAATTTGAGCTGTTCTGTTCGATATCTCCAGATGATGTTATCACGCTCACTGCCGAGAACAAGCAGCCTATACCTGAGGATCGGCCTTGCATTCTCATCAGCACGTAAACGGGGGGGTCATCTACACTTATAGCGACGTGTTCTTGGGACGGGAAAGCGCTTCTGAGGGCAATGGAAATTTCATAAGGAGAAATGCTGTGTGTTTCGAGGCCAAAGGGAAGCATTGAGTACATTCCTTCTTCTGGTTACAACGGACGTTCCTCTATCACATTTGTGAGTTTGTAGTTCCAATCGACTATGTTGAGCTGATTCCTGAACAAGTGCGTAACGGAACATCTGTGCACGGGGATTCATTCATACCAATAGTTTCAAAACTTTTAAAGCAATTTAGGTAGCAATTTTCCAGAAGTTGCCGAAATTTCGCTCGGAAATATCTCCTTTTCCCAACACGACCTGTTTTATACCTTCTTCTATAGATACAGCATGTTCTCTGTCTCCTATGAGAGAATGTCAAGAGCGTCCAAAGCGGTGTTCGAATCTGTGACCAAGCTAGAATGGGGCTTGCTTGTTGCTGATGAGGTGAACGTCTTTCCGGCTTGGAAGTCCATTGTACGCGGCTAGGTGCAAGTTATGCCAGCAAAGACGTTCCGTTCGGTTGCCACTACAGTGCGAGCCCATTGCAAGCTTGGTAGCAGTTTCTGATAGAAAAACCGTAAAACTCGTCATACAGGCCTCACTGCTACTCTCGTGCGTGAAGATGACCTAGTGGAAGATCTCCAGTATCTCATCGGCCCCAAACTTTACGAAGCTAACTGGCAGGAGCTCGTCAATGCAGGTTACCTTGCCAGAGTCGGTCAAGCCGTAAAGACGGAATTATGATATGATGAGAATAGGTGCAATGTATTGAAGTGTGGAGCGAGATGCCTCCATTGTTCTGGAAGGCTTATCTGGAGACCAGCAGCTATCACGTCAAGCGAGCACTGTAAGAGTTTTCAGAGAATCGCATAGAGGAACTCCTTGAGAGGCAGTGGTGTAGACTGGCGAGCCATAGGAAACAGTATCACAGATATGTGTTTACCTCTTCCAGCGTTCCTATAGTTGCAATGTTCAGGCATTGGGGGCGATAAGTTGTTGTAGTCTGCTGTGATGCCTAATAGGTACACCTCCAACACCAATAAGCTCACCGCCTGCGAGTATCTAGTGGCCTTGCACGAGTCTAGAGGGGACAAGATAATTGTGTTCTGCGATAATGTGGTGCTGTTAAAGGAGATGGCTCAGCGAACTAAGAAAGCCTTCATTTGTGGAAGCGTCAGTATGGCCGAGAGAATGGCTTGTATTAGATGCTTCCAGCACAGTGACAAGATCAATTGCATTTACCTTTCGCAGGTAGGCAGGCCACGGAGCTTCCTCATCGGTGGAGATACCCCTTTTAGGTCGGTGACAATGCCATTGATATACCCAATGCGAATGTGGTTATACAAATAAGTTCACATTATGGAAGTCGACGGCAAGAGGCTCAGCGACTTGGTCGTATTTTGCGACCTAAAGCCTATCGTGACGATGCTGGCTTCAATGCGTAGGCCTACTGACCGTCATTGATGGTGATGGGATGACAGGTACTTCTATTCGCTTGTGTCGAAGGATACTCCAGAGAAGGAATATGCATTGAAAAGGCAGAAGTATTTGGTTGACCAAGGCTACAGTTTCAAGGTAAGTTCTGCTCGGTAAGGAGCTAATATATATCGTACATTCGTATAAGTTGTTATTGGGTGCAACAAGAGGTGTGATATGTGGTCCTATTGCCCCCCCCCTGATCCTATAAAGCCGACGACTTAGTTATAATAATATAACTCATTTAATGAGATATATTACTATAACAGGGTTTAAGCTGCGAGATGGTATTATCATAGGTCAGCCGAATACACGATCAACAACACCTACTCAGCGAACTTCTTATTGCGTCTCATTGATCGTCGCCCTTTCGCTGCTTTAACCCTGTGAAAATGCGCTCAGAACAGGTCTTACTCTATGCTTGCTGAAACGACAGATATTTACTACTCTTTAAACATATAATTGTCTAATTATATTTCTTGAACAATGATCAGGTCATAGCAGACTTCGATGAGTCAGTGCGGAAGTCGGGTCTGAAGTTCGCCTATGGTGGCCCGGAGGCTGAACAGCATGTATTGGAGATGGCATTGTCAGCAGGGGGCAGTGGTGCTGCGGCTGCTAAGGAAGAGGAACTAAACCTCAGTATATGCGACTCAAAATTCACAGTAAGCCCCATCTTAACGATCTGTTTAAAGTCTCTCGACGGTCGTCTACTTAACACTTTGAAAGGGAGCTACGGAACTACCAGTACTGTTTCGTAGCCGTTTGCTCTCACACTACTTAACCTCGAGTTCTCGGATCTCGAGAACTCGGAGATTTCCACCATTCTGGCAGGGTTTTCCAAAATAGGTGGAGATCGGGTTTTTGGGTCACATTTTTACATCTTCAGTCCGACCTGATCAAGGACTGGTCGTCTTCCGAATTTGGGCGTTTGGTAAAGAGAAGTAGAAATTTAAACATTTCCGAAATTCATTTGAGCGATTTTTGATAGAGCAGGAAAGTTCGTTATTTATAAATGAGTTGATTCCTTTATTTGTTATCAGGTAACCGCTGAAGACGAGAAGCGTTACTTGGATAGGTATACGTCCCTGGCAGACCTCTCCGGTGGTGGGGCTGGTGGCGGCTACTATCAGCCCAGTGGAGCTTTCCCTTAGCTGCTACCTCTACTGTATACTTCATACCATCACTGTCTTTAACGTTTCTCAATGCCAAATCCTGTCTTGGCTTCCTCGACGCCCCACTGCCCACTTTAATAGTTATTTGTTTCATATTAGCTCTAATGACCCGCAGCTCTGTAATGGTGCGGTCAACAGGTGACCAGGTAAAGCTGTAGCTTTCTTCAGCTTCCTGGGCACTTTCCTTTAGCAGGTACGAGAAGGCGAGGATTCTAGTAGTAGAGCAGTCGGCACCGCAAGCCTCCTTGGTGATGGCAGAAGGTGGAGACGGAGCTTCATCAGTGAGTCTAGTCTCTGTTATCCACATCCACATTGGAGTTGGTTCCATCAGATCATTCGGAGGTATCCACAAGATCATCAAGCAGTTTGAAGGGGTTCGCTGACGATGCAAGGCTTCGCCGTCGCAGTCCTAAGGTACGGACTACCAATTCTCACGTTTACTTGATCGGTTCGAGCCGAACTCAATGTTCGACCAGATCGCTGTTTGCACGTCGTAGCTCTTATTATCAGCAGCTTACTGTTGGTTTCATGGTCGAAGGGTAGAGCTGAGGGCGCCATTACTGCACTGGCAGCAGGCGGCGGTATATGAGTGCGTGGCCTCGTATGCCTGTGAAAAAATAATTTCTATAGCTACAACAATTCTTGCTCATTCCAGTCCTAAGCAGCGTAAGCCCGAAATCTCGATAAACTTTAGGGACAGGCAAGAGATTGCCTGTCCCGACACAGTCTCATATGAGTTACTCGTTGCTACAACTTGTGGCTGTGGTCAGATGTCCCCTTCTGAAGGTGGGAACGATTCCTTCGTCTTGGCGAGAGAGCAAGTTAAGATCAATAACGCGTTGACGAACCCAAAGGCCAGTGTGGCTGATCTAATCAAGGTCGCCAAGACTAATCGTAAGACGCCCAGTTGGGCTCATCAGGACATTGCTGCTCATCAGGTCACATGTTCAATACAGTCAATTGGGCGACGCTATTTCATCGCCTCGCACGGTTCCATGCCAAGGAGGCCGCCACCAGCTACGGCCCCGAGATAAAGGCTTTGCTGCAACAGTGTGAGTGAACTCTCTGTCGCCAAAATATACTTCACGTATTCTCGTCGGAAGCTGCGGGTATAGTATACAATATTTGCCTCGGGAAAACTCTCTTGCCAGAGTAGTGAGCGAACGCAACCTTGTTTGTTGTTTCAGGCCGTCTCGAGGAAGACTGTAGTTGCCAGCATCTAGCCAATCTCTCCTGGGCCATGGCGAAGCTGCGTATAGTCGACATGAATCTTCTCCGCACTGTAAGATCCTTCCAGCCGGTGACCTGGATGCTGCACCAATTCCATGTTATGCAATTTGCCAAGGGATCGGCTATCATATAATAAATAATAAACTCGTGCTTGAGCTCCTTCATCTTTCGGCGGTTTCAGTTTGTATCATTTCGGGTGTCGCTTATCAGGTCGTAGAGAAGGCATTGGCTATGTCCCATCTGATGAACCCTCCTGATGTGACCAATCTCTGTTGGTCACTTGCTAAGGCTAGGACCTTCCTAGATGACCCTGCAGAGTTACACGAGCTTAAGGATATCGTCAATGAAATGTACCCAATATACGAGCCACGTACAAGTGAAGATGTCGCTATTATTAGGTTCTCGTACGTGGTTGATAAGATCCATTTCGGTGCCAGCTCATTTCTGAAGGACTTCAAGCCGGTAGAGCTGTCCTCGGTTATGTGGGCTACTGCCACTGTAAGAGATATATCAGCGTACGTCTATTGAGGTGGAGGTCGGCCGGTTACTTGCATGCCTCTCTAGGCCCGTCGCGGAGGTCTTCCCCGACATCTGCGATATAACTTCTTCATACTGTGTAGCCCACTTACCGGTTGATACCTTCCCGCCAGCTTCATTGGCATCTCTGGCTTGGGCGCTGTCAGTGGGGAGAGATGAAGCTCAGAAAAGTAGGCATCCGGAATGCATTATTGAGGGAAAGTCGGTATGAACTAGGTTCCAGCTGAATTCGATACTATCGGCATACTGCACACCCCTTAGACCTGTATTTACCTTCTCCTAAGTACGCTTACCTGGATTACTTTTTTAGTTACCTTATAACAGCTATTTTCATAATTACTGACAATACGCTCACTTGCAACATGCAAAAAGCGTGCAAATTATTGAAAATTTCCGCATGAAAAATTTCTCGAGACGAAAAGTTTCTTCAGCATCGAACTCGGCGACGCTATAGTGAACTTCATACATCTCACCGCGGCCACTGTTCCCACCTCATCGCCAACGAACTCAACTATACCAGTTTCCTAGCCCGACCTGTCAGGTCTCACCAGCAGTCCCCGAACCTCCTTTCGATCACTCTCGGTTCTCATGACACGATCCAGCGAATATCTCCACAGTCGTAGTCGTCTGATGTTCAAGCTCAAAGCCAAGGATCTTGCGCAGCTCTTATGGGCAATAGTGGGGTCCGGAGTGGTACACGAGGAGTTTCAAGAGAAGGTTGGCTCCTGCTCCCAACTTACCAGCATCATCTCCGACCTTCTTGTAAGGCCTACCACAGCATTGAGCTCGTGATGCGTACAAGCCAGAAGCCTTTGGATGCCTCAGCCGTGCCTGGTCTTTTCCGTTCATGTAAGCTCGCTCCTCATACCGGTCTCATTCATCCATCTGTTAGGCGCCACGGCAATACGCTTGGGGCCTACAGTCGGGAAGGGGAAGCCCATCGTGAAGCCATCGGGGTGCCATGGCCGTAACTCCTGCAGTTCTGTCTCGACCGCTGCCACCGAGACAGAGGCGTGGTCTCCGATGTCCCTTCACCTCTTCGAGAAGCTCGTCAGTGCTCTGGCGGACGCGAAATTGACAGACTGCACTGCTGAGGACAAAGGTAAGAGCACAGATCATCTGCCCTGCCAATGGCTAATTCAAATTCAGATTATCTTCCTGGTTCGCTGAATGCATTGATGGCTCATTTCAAGATTACTTTCACCGATCACAAGTCGTGCTTCCATAAGTGTATTTGGTTGACTAAGCTCCTTAATGAGGACTTCTTAGCTAGCAAAGGTGAGCTAATGAATCGGTCGCTTGGTACTTCCATTATCTTAGGGTCTGGATGGAGCCCCAGTGGCGTCCTCGGTCTGGTTGAGCTCGATGCCAAGATGGATGTCAATTCCTGTGCTGTCCTCGAGACCTTCAGTAAGCACCACGTGGTGCTCTACGTAGTTGGTACAAATTTGCTCAGATTTGCACGCGACGCATATTATTGAGGGTCATGCCAAGGAGGTCGAGGATTGTGTGGAGCTGCTCAACTTAGCCGACTCCCGAGGCTTCGATATTTCCCGCCAGACGTTGGACTCCATCGTACTGCTTGTGAGAGCCACGAAAGCTTCACCGAGTAAGGCTGACCTCTTCACGCCCGAATCTTCGTCCCGTTGTTCAGTACTACACCGTGCTTCCCTCGTCCGGTTGGCCTTTCTGGCTACCTTTTCTGCCCTTAATACGTACCCAGTCCTCCCTATAGGACTATTGGAGCCTTTTTCTTCTCCCTTTGCGAGTGTGAAGGGCACTGGCAAGAACGCCATAGAAGACGATGCCATCCTCTCAATGCTAGCCTGCGTAAGCGCCAATGGTTCGATGCTTCGATAGGACCTGTGCATCAGGCCTTATCACATAGTGAGTCATCTGCAGTGCTAGAGATGCTCGCGGGAGCCCTCTGCGAGCTGGTGAAGAGCAAGGATGAGAGAGCGTGGTCTGACCTCCACACTGTGGCGATTGTCCAAGGCCTCAGGAGGTGGGTTGGCTAACTGCCTTGCCCAGCACAAGCACGAACTTCTCAGAGTGTCACCGCAAATGCTGCCTTCGTTCGTCGAGGCTAATCTGGTGCCTATTTCCCAAGGCCTCGACCACCTCACTAAGAGCCACAGCCCTACACTAAGGGTAATGACACTAGCTTGAGAATAAGCTTAGTCAGGTTCTTCAGGTCTTGGCTGGATGCACACTTGATATTGTCATCCAAATCGTTGGTAGTGGTAACCCTTCTACTTTCGAATCCGCTGGTCTCCTCGTGAATGTATGAAGTATAACAGTTAATAGTTGTGCAAGAGCACTTGACTATCGTACGCCACCGCCATAGTTGGCCTGGTATATAGGTGTCAAGGCATGCTGCCATTGTCATTGCTACTGCTGCTGCTGCTGTGTTTGTCTGTAATAATAATATTGTATGGCTGATGCCTGATTACTGGTAGGCAGCGGTGTCTTCATATAACTAAGATACTGCTGCCAGGTACGTACCACGTCCTTGCCTATGCAAGCGCGTTTGCTCCTCCATCCGTCCTTCAGCCAGACCTCATCCTCTACTAGGTTGCCGCTAGTTGCTGCTCTCTGGTTGTCCAAGGGAAAGGAGGAGCTCATAATGAATCACACCCTTACAAGAGTATAAAGTTAGACAGTTTCTCTAGAACTGCTGTGAAGCCACTTGTGTTGTTAATAACCGGAAGAAGAAGCGGTATTACGTAACTAACGAAAATCATGTTATTTTCGACGCCCACTTCGAGGAACCATTCAATAATCAATAATAATGAAGATGATGCCATGAAAGAAAGTAGTTGTCAATTCAGTGATTCACCAGCATTAAGCATTGTAAGACAAGACACGTGGACACCGTCCACTCGACAGACCTAACTCCATGGTTTCAATGCAGCAATCCGACGAAAGCGTATTCGTGTCCTCGCAAGAGGAATTTGGGGACAGTTCAGCACACAATGACCAAGCTGCTGTAGCAGGTTTGGTAGGACATCACCAGCAGCAACGGCTCACTCACCGCCGAGTAGTGTAGGTGTCTTGGCTATGGGAGTTGAAGGAAGACTCGAAAAAACAATGGCAATCAATCAGCGATAGACTTGCCTCTTTGGAAGCGACAGTCTGCAAGGTTCCGACAGCTACTCTTAAACTGCCCGTCGAACCTCGAGGCTCAGATAAGCCAATCGCAACATAACGCGTCGGACGATATGGCCCGAATTATAAAGAGTAAACAGGAAGATGCGTCGTTGGACTCGATGGCAGGGAAAGCCATCGCAGCTGCAGTTGAGGCGACGGCTCTGAATGGCAGTTGGCCTTGTCGGTATAGGTGGACTCCCGACTGACCAGGGTTGAGCTGAAGTTGTCTGAGATGTCCCATAGTGGGGATGAGAATGAGCTACGGGAAGACTGGTTGCTTGCACTTGTTGAAGGAAAGGTTCAGCGGTAGCAGGAAAGCTCAGGGCAGCGGTGGAGAGGGGGCTTCAGGCGGCTCGATGACTGCGCGTTGATCCAGCAGATTGAGCAGCTTAAGGACAGGCAAACGGCGACTGAGGAGGGACTGGACAAGTCTAGAGAAGCATCTAATCTGTACGGCATTCAGTGGACCTGGGGATGGATAATGTAAGCTAGGTTCTCTGAGTCCATAAGGGCATCCTTGAAGCAATGCAACACAGCTGTTAGCGGCCTGCAACGTGAACTTAGCCGCACCAAACGGTTGGTCCAGATGGCAGTAAGCCAGTCAAGGTCTATAAAGCGGTGTGGGTGGCAGCCGCTCCACAGTAGCATGCCTGTTATATGAGTCGGCAGTCGTGAATAGAGCCGCTACTGCTTGATAGCTTCGTGCTGCTTCTAGTGAGGCATGTCGGGCGACAGATCGAAACAAACTGGGATAAAGTAACTGAAGTTCCATCTTGGTCAGGGTCTACCTCAAGGACGAGATTCGGGATCAGTCCAACTGAACCGCTCCTTCACAGGCAGCGAGTGCAGCGGCGACGGTGTTTATCTGACGCAGTGGGAAAGGGCACAGTACTTGTGCGAATTCAGGCTCCTCTCAGGAGAAGCCTGCTGGCTTCGTCAGAGTTCATCAAGCTTGTCGATAATGCGGTGCTGAAACAGGTGAAAATGAGGATGGAGAAGTCTAAGGTGGAAAGTGATACGCGAGCAGCCGAAATACAAAGGGAGCTTAAGGTGAACTGTAGCTGCGCAGTACCGGCCGGGAGTTACTGAGATTGATTATCGGAATATCAATATTCCAGAGAGGCTTTCACGAGGAATGGAGTTCGCATGGTGGGACAGGTTATCGACCATAAGGTTGCCATTGTAACCAGAAAAGTCGACCAAAGCTGTCGAGCGACGGAAGCGCTTCAAGCTGGCATGCACGGCGAACAAGAAGCGATGATGATGAAGATGTAGCACTTCGTTTAATGCATATTTTGATGGTGACAACCCAGGCGTGAGGTTATCGACGCTACGAGCAAGCCGACGAGTATTGCGAGGGAAGTGGAGAACAGAGTTCAGAATGCTATAAGGAAGGTGCAAGAGGTAAGCCAACTAGGTGCGTCGAAATAATGATCGGAGGTATTGGCAGGAGATGGCGGTTATGAGAGTTAAGGCAAGTCAGTTGAAAGAGGATATTGAAAAGATATCAAGTGAGATCGGCGATAGTCGGAAGCAATCTGACCTCGAGGAGCGGTTTAAATTACTCGAAGAGAATATTGCAACCTCTTTAAGGGTTAACTATGGACCCCTTATCGTAGAAGATCAGTACACAGTGGAGGTAAGCAACGGCAGTTAGTTTGATAAGGATGAGCGCATTTAGAGCCCAGGCTCGGTGCCAAGCATCCCAAGCCCGGGAGGTTCCTTAATTCCGGCGACTGCTAGGATATCTTTAACAGCACCTTCCATGGGTGAGCACAGCTCGACTTGCCAATGTTATTCCGCCTTATAGCCGAAGAAGCCACAATAGCCCCGCCGAAGGCAGTAGGAGTATCTATGAGCCGTCCCTCGTTAACGAACACCATTCCAATAGGAAGCTGGCCGGGCTCTTGGAATAGGAATATTTAAAGGCGTTGCAACTTGTTCAGAATGTAGCATGTCACTTGAAGCCCGTCTCAAAGCAGCTAGCCTTGAGTTACTCAAGAAGCTGGATGATTCGTGGACAATTATGGACGAACCGGAAAACCAATCCTCCAGTCCTTGACGATGTTGGATGACTCAAGCCGGCCTTTTTCGTTCCTGGAGTAGTGGAGTTTGTTTCAGGAAGGTATATTGTGGCATTCACGGCACGCGTACTGCCTTCAGTGGCTTTACATGCAGGATACCTACCTTTCTAATACACACGGAGACTACATCATATAAAGCGAGAGTTACGGCTTTTGGTTATCCGGCCCAAAGAGAAAATAACAAACTGTGAAAGACAATAACATTTATACAACCGGAAAACATGTGCTATCAGACTTGAACGGGAAGTTCCTCTCCGTTGATTGCTCAAATAACAAGAAGGCTCAATTTTAGGCACTACCTAGGGAAGTGTACATATGAGTAGTTCATGTACAATGCATTTTCAAACATGATGCAGATTAAGGACTTGGCAGCCTGCCAATGGCAGACGAAGCTAATTGCTGGCAGTGAGTCGCCGTTGAAGCTCCTTGGCGCTACTAGCAGTAGCGGCTACTAAGTAGCCTACTGAACCTTTCAGAAAACCGACCGCAAGTAATGACCCCGCTTCCACGACTCGAGCTCCGTCGAACTGGGCATTTCCATCGGGGCCTAGTTTTCTCCTTGTATTGTAGTCAGTGCGTTCTGTGCCCTTCCCGGGGCGAACTGAAATGTTTGACATCTATATCTGGTACATAAACGTAGGTCTCAGACTTTCACGCAACATAAGTCCTCCGAAATAAGAAACCTGCTCTATCTGATGCTCGACCCAAATGATCACGCCTAAAAATGAGCGTATTGGCTCAACATTATTGAGAAGAAAAGTCATTCACTATCACTGCGGTTTAGCATGTGCTCCGCTGTTGACATCAAAATCCTAGATCATGGTTATATGTATGTCAGATCAAACTCTTCGTAACAAACATTTGCGACAGGTACCATGATAGTTGGGTATTTACCGATGATGTCAGTACGAGTATTGTTGGTATAAAAATAATAGGAATCTCTAACGAGCTCCTGCCAACCGTCGGTCAGAGTCAGTTGCCAACCCGAATCTTCTAGTTCGATGACAGTGTAATGACATCCATAAAAGGTTTCTTTCATCTTACCCTTAACACTGTGGAACACCAGAACTCTGTTGATCGCCAGAACCTCAATCCTGTTCACATAGGTGCATAGAAAACAAGTGTAGTTACCAGTAATCGGTCGGGCTGTAAGAGATGGCCCCAAGGACTCGCTGGCACGATAGAATGAGCCACGGGGATCACTAGAGCGTAACGGGTGAGCCTCACTGGCAGTAGCGGTAAGGCGAAGACTGATATACATGACAATGATATTAATAGTACCGATGATATAGTTGGTAGAAGTCATAGTGATAACAACAGGGTGGCGATCTTCCTGGAAACGCGCTGATTAGTGCCAGCGAGACCAACCCGAAGCTCATAACCTAGCTCACTTTTGCAAGGGGAATTAAATTAGCACGCACGTCAACGAAGGGGGCGGCGCAAGTTGCGTCGCGTACGTGACCGAAACGTGGCGCTGTTGCAGGGAGCCAATTATCGCCGATAAGGCGGGCTCAGATGTCAAATTTGAAAATCACCGTTGATTTTTCTCCATATTCTGCAGCAGTAATTGTGCAAGTTGTAAGAAACTTCCAGCCCGGAATAATTAGTGGCGATCCACAACAAGCGTTTATAGTCCATCATTGCGCGCCAGAGCTAAGATGTAACAGTGCATGTTTTTCGCTCTATTCGAGTAGAATTCTTTCGCCTACACTGCATGGAAGTCCGAGCCTTAAAGAGGCCCTGCAGCAAGAGAGGGTCGGCTGACTTGCACCCCGCGCTCCAAGGTGAGCTCGAGACGCCGAATCTCTCTACTTTTCTCCCTGTACGTGCCCGTGTGACGCGGATGCCGCGCTTTCGCTGCAGGGCCCCCCGAGCACTAGAGCTCTAAACCTCCAGATACCCACGGACAACGAGAGCCTCCCGACTTGCCTCCGACAGGCGACCAGTAGCGGTAAGCCTCATCTTCATGATAATCTTGACCGCCTGCCTGACCAGCGTAACCGCATCATCCAGGCTATCGACTGCCATCAACGTGGAGCCATCCGCCTCCAGCCACACCGGCATGAACACCTTGCCGTCACCGGAGTCCAGCACACGGACGAGATAACGGGGCTCGACAACATCGGAAACCAGAGCCAGGACATCAGCCCCCGTCCACAGTCGCACCAAAACGCAGTCACCCTCCTCCACATCTGCAACATCTAGCTCGCCTTCCACCGCCAACGTCGGCCTCTCTCGATCAGCGACTTCTTGCCTAACCTCCGGGTGGTACGCGGCCACGGAAACCGATTAACCAGGCGGAGAACCCAGCGGAAGCTAAAACCAGCTAACTTGGCAAGATAGACGAAAGGACCATTGGACACGTCCACACCGTTCACCTTCACAAGCTCGCCTTCAATAGCCCGAGCTCCCGGGCGCCTTAAGTCCATGAGAGTGCCCTCAGGGATATCGGCCACGTCATTCTTGCATTTCTGTTCCCCAGCGAATCGACGAACCGACTCGCCGATGTGTTTCTTCATAACATGTAGCGGCTCCTTGCCTACCAAGTCATCCACCAGAGACCGAACAATAGTCTCCTCAGGGGGAAGAACGTCCATCGGCAAAGGGACCGGTCCTAGTGAGCCAGAAGTCTTGCCTTGAACTGCGAGAGAAACCGCCTCAGCCGATGTCAACGCCCTTGTACCGAAGGTCAGCTCGGCGGAGGAGCCTCCGGATTCCGGAGTCCGGAGAAACGGACCGCGGTGTTGCCAGCCAGCTGGCGCAAGGCGACGTCCCACGGTAGGTCGAGAACGTTGACGCGCCTTTTCAGCTGGCCAGCCCTTCCTTCCGCGGTTCCATTACTCTGCTGGCTCCAGGCCGGGGTCGTGTGAGATCATTAGCCGAAGCATAATATGGAACTTGCAGTTCGCCCAAGGTATGCTATTGAAGAAATAAGTTCGAAAAAATTTCGTAAATGCGTTATTTCCGCGCCTGCAACCTATCTTGTATCCTTAGTAGTTGAGTGGTGGGCACTGAAACTAGGTTCTACCTTCACCCGCTGGTCATCGGCACTCACACTTGGAGCTTGTCCGTACAGTGTATGCTGTCATCGCTATCAGTGTTGACGATTGCATTTGGGCCGCCGCACGTCCGACCTTGTTAACACCGTAGCGGCTCCGTCGGCGCCTCCTTCCCGTATATTAATCTAGTCCGGATAGGGGCCCCAGGAAGTGGGGATGTCCGGACTAGCTATCGGCTAGCGCCGTCAACCGGCGTTGTACTGTGGGCCACAGTCTGTGGTGTATTTCCAATAGTCATTAATCAGTGGTTCACTCGGCAAGGTCAAATTAGGATGAAGTGGCCTCCTCGCAGGCTATCGGAATCGTGGACACCGCGAGCACATCCCCCAACAATTGGCTGAAGCCCGAACCTGTGTTCGGAGCTCACATTCCGTGGTCAACTCGCAGGCTTTCTTGGAGCCCTGTTGTCAATAAGCAAGTTCGCATTTTTTCCTGCTGGCGCGACGATGTCACCAGCGCCGATATGTGTTAGAGCGATGTAGCAAGCCTTCTACTGTTTCTGGAGTGTCGTATGTACATCGATCCCGTTCAGCTACATATAATGGCGAGTATTTGCATCATATTTCAGAAAGCCTTCCCGTGTGCCTCGAAGAAAGGTTCCCACAGTGGACTCCTTGGAACCAACTACGCTTGCGACACAAGCGGAGTTGGGTTTGTTCGTTTCGCACGTAGATGAATAGAGATCATAGGACAGGACCCCTGGCACTAAACTATCTTATTTTATAGCATGACGGGAAAGCCATGATCACTGGTACTGTCTGGATCTGTGCGAAGGACTTCCATCCCCCCTATTTCTCTACTCTCTGTGCTGGTATCCGTTTACTTGTGAATAAATTGGATTGGGTTGACTGCTCCTCCCAAATGGCCGCTCCATCATCCATCAAACGGACGATGGAATGGCCATTGGAGGTTCGTTCGACTTTTGACTATTGTGGTATGACCGGGTCATAATGACCTACCTTACATGGAAATCGCGTTACTAACGCGATTTTAGTGATCAAGAGGGGGTTTACGTGCATCTTGGTGCAAATGTATCAACTACGGCATGCCACGCCGTGAGGGTGCACATGCTGGATCGAATTGTTTATCTTGTCTCGTCCCACACCGCGCGAGGACCTCACCGATTTTTCGGTTGGGCCCTTCGAAATTCACTTCCCTTCGCTCGGGCCCTCCGGCAAATTGAACCCGAATGACTCTCATCCGTAGAAGGATATTTTTTGGTCATGTTTTTGGACTTGTGTCAAAATCTAATGTGCATAACGGTTTTGTTCACATTCTTTTCGCGTATATTGCACTGTTAACCTTTAACACAAACCATAACACTATCAGAAACACATCATGCGGTGGAACATTGTTATGCAGTGGCAGTTACTTCGACAAAGCCGCCATTCTTACGTTGTTTACTCTCCATCATTTCAACAAGCCGCCGCGTTTGCCTGACCATCAAGGTATCACCTTCTGCCACGGCCGACAGCCTACCTAAGTGATGCTCCAGAAACAGCGAACATCGCTCCGCCGGCTGTGATGTTCCGTTTGCGGCGTTTTGGAGCAAAGTCAGTTATAGCCCGGGAATACTGGCGAAGAACCTGAATGTATGTTGATGCATTGATAGAGGAGATATGCGCTGCACCCGAGTTGTTAAACCCTTATGGTCCTCCATTATATTGCCAATGTTGCCAAGACTAAGTTGTACTGTGGCATTGTAGAGCTCATCCAAAGCTACTTGAGACGTCTTTTGTGATCCTATCTCTGCCAGGGAGAACACGATCAAACGGGTAAACTAACGTGAAGCATACGATTGAGTTGCTTGACAATAAGTCTCATGAGCTCGGCTGCACCGACTGCGTCATGGAGGCTGCTTATCGCTGCGTACAGGGCGCACTTGGTGGGCAACTAAATGATCAAATCCACCGCAGTGAGTAGACAAACTCATCACATCGAAGCTTGCCGCCTCGTACAGGAGAGATGAACTGATTTCCTTCAAATGTTTTGGGTGACTGATGCTTCCGTAACTGAAAGAGAAATAAGTAGACCCCTGCCAACTCTGCCAATTCCAGCTCTATCAACGTACATCATTTTAATATGACGTGGTTCAACTTCTTTTCCCAGTTTAGACTTTATTGCCTCTTTTACAGCCCTTATAGAACTATCAACTATGGTGGCATCACAGGCGCCTAAGGCAGCCCACGCACGACACAGGTCCCCCAAAGTGGAACCTAACGCTCATCTTTATCCGAGGACGATGCCTTCTTCTCGCTTACTATCACTCTCCGATATAAAACTGGCCAATCTGTCGAGCCTAGCATCGTTCCCATTAGTGAGGGCAACGACACCCATCCAAATGGACGCGACTGCAGGGAGCTGCACTTCCTAACAAGAATGAAGTATCCAATCATCAGCATACATTATCTATCCCGGTAGAGGAGGCCAACAAATTCTGGGAGCTTTATCGACTTAACGAAGAAGCCTACTTCCTATAATATTTTGACACCAGATGGAGAACACCATTTTCATGTAGATGATGGAAGCAGCCATGCTCACCCTCAAGCCCTCCAGGATCTTAGATTCCTCCACCTTGTTTGCTGCTAACTCAGCCAGCTCTACCGGTGCTGATTCCAACAGCGCCTTTATTGTGCGCACTCTGTCCCCTTTCGGTAGCCCAGGGATGGCCGGAGATATTTCCTTAAATAACATGCCCATGAGCTTGGGCTCGTAATCGAACCTAGCACAGCATTGAAGCAGCTCAAGGTGCTACAAACGCACCCGAGCGAAATGCACTCCACCAACGTTGGTAAACCGCCTCCATCGATCCACTTCGCTCCACCAATCTCCTCACGAACATCTCCAATAGCCCTAGTAAGCAGTCTCCGTGTTGGTCCATGACCTTCTCTGAGCAACAATGACTTAGTGACCGCCTCGAGCACAGCTAAGGAGTCTGGCAGGTGTTCATCTGCGAAGTGAGGGACTCTTGTTAAGATTTAGGTGTCCTTCAAACCAACCTTCTGAGCTCTTCAATTCCAACTGCTCCATCAATTCTCGTACATATTCCTGCACATCACCCCGTGCCAGTTCGCGCTCAGTCAGCGAAGAGCACACACCACCGAGGAGCGTCGATAACGTTCGGGAATCCAGCTCGGGGCTGATGTGGGCCACTTTGAAGAGCAGACGAAGGAGTGGTTCAGGTTCAGTTGGGTAAGGGCACTTGTAGCTCGACAGTGAGCGCACGAGGGTCCTAATGTCGGCGATGGTGAAGGCAGGGAGTTGATGCAGCACTCCACGAACCAGGAAAATCTCGAAATAACGGCTATCCCTCACATCGAACCTGTGCCGGAAGCAATACACTGTGGCGCGCCGCCGCCTCCAACTGGCTACCTTTCCAACAGCTGTGGGAACCGCGCTAACTCTGATGGAGGAATACTCTCGAACCTCTCCCGATACGATCGCATTACACGCCTGCTCGAACAGACAAGTCCAACAGGCCAACCGAGCTCCCCTCCACTCACGTAAAGGTCCTTAGCCGTAACAGCTTGCCCAAACGTATCAAAGCTTCAACCATGCATTCATCATAATACCCATCCTAGGAGGAAGCAGGTAACTCCTGGATGTCCCTCCAACCCAGCTTACTTTGGTAACCATCGACAACGCTCGTTGGTAGTAGGGCAGGAACCCCTCAGATGCCACCTTACTCCTCCTGAAGTACTTCATCACCTTCATTGATTCAACCAATTGCTCGAGATATTCCTTCTTTGGCAGATCTAAAGTAACATATCATCATTTTCCCATGCTCAACTATAACCAGTATTAATATAATATTTCTACACCCTCCCCACTATTTATTTCTGTACAGGCTCCGTCTGTAGGATTTTACCATTGCTGGAGTTTCATAAGTTGCTGCCCGGCAATCACCACCCAGATAGACAAGAAACAAACGGACATTTATTTGCCTCCCCGGTCTTTGCACAGAGCAACTGTTATTGAGTCTCGCTTAGGGTTACCTCCATTGACCATACTGGCCATTGCTGCTCTATGTACTCTTAACACCACTTCAAGGATGCTATCAGTAACCTCAACTTTGCTGTGATGTAAACACATTACAGCCTGAACCTGATATAAGACAATACCTCATTACGTAGCCGTCCATGATACCCTAGCATTTGCCCGAGACTGCTTCCTGAAGGGACCTGGATCTATTCGCTAAATATTGCCAATCATGCTCGCACAGTGAAAATGAGGTCATAACAATTCCATCAAACGCTTATAATCGATCCCCAACAGAACCCCCTTTTGAGACTAATTATTTATCTACCATTCTTCGCTAAACTTTCCCCAGCAGGCCCCTCCTTCTTACTGTAGCATCCATTGATAAGTGTTGTCCATGGTTATCCAACAACCCTTTTAAAATAGACTTGACTTCTCCTAATGTCAGTACTTTTGTTATACCACCCTCATCGATATCGGGCACCTCTGCCGCAAGGAACACTCGAGGTAGCTGATGAACGAAGTCACCAACTCTCCCAAATGCGCTCAGTTCGCTCTCGAACCAGAAAATTCCACAACCTTGAACATCCCGCAAACTTCATTCGATTGAGGACCGAAGGAGCATCTACTCCCATCCCTCTGGGACTGTTTTTAATGAAAAAGAGCAGCAACCCTTAATGGTTGCTTCAACAACCTTGACTATATAGTAATTACCAAACACACTGTGGCCAGCCCAGTCCTCCCAACACTACCAAAGCAGTCGCCAAGCACGCCTGTGAAGGGTCATCCTTTATATTCTGCTCCTTCCTCAAAGCCAGTGTTAGCTCCTCCGCCATCTAACAGCTACATGCAAACAGAATATGAGTCCATCATACCTCATCCGTCAGCATCCTCCCGCGAATAGCAGTCACAAAACGTTCGAAAATTGGCTTGACTGCTGCTGCTGTTGCGGCGGCGGTGGGTTGGCTTGAAGCCCACCGTCTTACCACTCGACAGCCCAACATAATAAGAATTTCTGAGAGAGAATTGACTCCACTGTTTAACTCAAAACAAGCAGTAATTCTGAAATACAATAGAAAGTAGGCGATAAGATGAAATAGAGTTTGCATCTTCCAGACGAATGATAGTGACAGGAACGCATTTCGGGAATAAAAGTTGGGATCTTGTACGAAAGGAGAAAAACATCATCATGCTACAGGTGACACGCAGCCAGCGGCAAAATTATGGGTTTGGCCGACACAGGAGCAAAACACTCCCACGGGAGAGCGTGTGCGATCAGAAAGCCGGCACTGCCGCCAAGGTAGCACACTTCTCCCTCGGCCGGATTAGCTTGCTCCTCGATGTGGAGCGAGGGAACTGAAGAATAGGATGACTCCGAGAGAGCAGTAACCTTACCGGATCCGATCGACGCCTAGTGTGAGATGGTAAATAGTTCCGATCTCTCTTTTTTATCAGCAATAGCCTATACGACTCATCGATAGTGCTATCATTGGACACCACAGTAGGACAGCAGTCGGTCATCTCCGAGGAGGTCATCTCACGCAGTTCATGTATGGGGGTGAGTGGAGTAGTAGGGTAATGATGATGCTGGGGCAACCTAAGTGTTAAACAACTGCAACAAGGCTGGGAAGCATTATGGACTTTATAATGATAGTGCAGCTAACTGAAAGAGAATGAAGCAAGGTATAATTATGAGTAGCCCGTCGTCGTCGTATAGTAGCAGGCTTAAGGAATAGTAACTAGTATCAAGACAGTAATGAATAAATAGTAATACTTCTAAAGTACGCTACAGAAAAGGATAAAGGATTAAGCTCAATAGAGCCACTATACATTGATATTATATCCCGTCCGTAACTATACTGGCCAAAAAACAACGGTCAGGCTATTACTGCTTCTTTAGCATAGCCTACAGAGTATATAATTAATAAATATATGTTATGGAGCTACCGACTATAAGTAGAATTATTAAACAGCGCGTAGCACATTTCTATCAGTAACATCTATCTCAATAATGAGCCGTCGCAATCGCTCTAGAAATACAGGTTATCTAACACTACCTCCGTCCACAGCCTCCAAATAAGCTTTGCTGTTGTTGTGATGATGCCCTTCTATACATCACGACTCCTCCGTACAGCGGCGGCCTCCTCGACGAATACATTTGCCGTCCAGGAGCATCCATAGCTGTCACTCTCTGTGCTGGGCTCTCATTACCAGACCAGGATAGTACATCACTACACGTCGAACCACTGGGAGAGCTCGGCGGTGGTGGTAGGGCAGATGCAGTAGTAGAGGCAGACGGTAGATATTTGGGTTGATAGAACGATACCGTCGATAAAGTTGCAGAAGGACAGGTACTTAAATTAGATAGATACACTTTGGGACCACCTAAAATAATAACAACTCCCAAAAGGGACGCATGACCGTCGACTGGATCGACGAGCATCATATCGATCACATATTGAGTATGATGCTGAGTGATAGTGTATTATAAGCCTTATAAGGGAGACATTAAAGCCCGTGTGTGATAAGAAATTAAATACAACGTAGCTGCTGTATGGAGGCAATCACTATTATTGTTATAATATGGTCTGGTGATGTTATATGGTAATATAGACTCAATTTGGTTATATAAAAGATCCACCGATTCACTGTAGTACCTCTAGTAGGATAATACAAGGCTCTGAATTCCTCCCCATCTCGCTCTTCTTCCTTGTTATATATCTTATCATTGCTGTCAACTGCAATGCAAGATGTAGTACAGCCCATATTTAGGGAGCCGCCCACAGTAGTGAGGCACTGGGCCAAACAAACCAATTAGGGAAATCAAACCTATACAGGACATACAGCTCAGTACGTTACTATGACACACTGTACAGGGAACAACCCGGGTTCGAATACGCAACAGGTGATCTTTATTATGAAAGAACCAACGGCCTTATCATCATTAGTATTATGGCAGACAACCGTCTAACCGGTCTAAACAATCGATACGCAGCTCGCTCCCCAAATAGAATAGATTCAAAAAGGGTCGGTGTGTGGTAAAGGTATCATACAACAGCAGAAGGAGGGGGGGACGAGGAGGAGGGGCAGCTGCCTTCTTTTACTTATTGTTCTTCTCACTAGTGCAGGAGGATCATCATTAGTACTCATACCGCTCCCTCGCCAAATCCCGACAATAACAGGAGTACAGAAATGGAGAGCCTTCCTTTTCGGCTAGACGGTGTTAGTATAGGGAAAAAGTACAGCAATGGTAGTTCTGATGACAATAATGCACATATGCAATACGATGAAAAAACAACAAGACACGATAGTAATAATAATAAGCCATAACCTGACTTTTCGATACTTTAGCCAACAACAACAGCACAAGCCATAGCAGCAGCAGCAGCTTAACGCCACTGAGTGGGTATAAAGAAATCCACCGGTCGTGCTTGCCTGATGTCGCCCGACAGTATCAGAGGTTGGCCATTTACGGGAGACGGCTCAGAAAGGCTATCTAACAGCAGCTTGGTTATTACGATAATGATAAGTAGAGTCCCTGTTAGGAGTAGAAAAAAGGAGGGGACTGGTCATTAGTATTATACGAGTTGGCGAGTGTACAGCTACAGAAGTACAAGGATTAACCTATAATGATGGCAATAACACCCTCACAAGGGAGATGCCCAATTGATACTAGTACAAGATATGTTAAAAAACACAATAGTAGGGAAGGTTCGACATTCCCTACTTGGCCGAGGTGGTCGCTTGAATGCATGCTCGTACCTATTACAAGTAGTAAGAAAACACCACAATAGAGGGTAACATCTCACCATGCATCGACGAACCATCATACGGATGTCGGACTCATCGACGATACTGAAGAGGATAATTTGAGCTGAAGAAGGCATTTGTTATTTACCTGTCATCCTCATAATCATCATAGCAGATAGTAGAATGTACAGGCATAACGATCTCAGATGCTTCTGGTACAGTAGGTAGTCTAATACCATTACTACTGACACTAGTAGCGCTACCACTACGGGTACCAATGCTACGTCGATTATGGCGATTAATAGAGAAAGAAGCACTGAGAATACGAAGTACGTAGAGACAGCATAGATGGAGTTTACCGAGGGTCGATGGTGGTCCTGGCGGTGTTGCTGTTGCCGGGGCCAGCCCTGTGGACAGCATCGTCATTGGTGAGTAGCATAGGGTTAGAAAACAACATGTCCATAAGAGAGAAAACACGGACTGAGGGATAATGTACAGAAGAAGAGGGGAGTTAGCTAAGTTAGAAAGAATCTTGAGGAGCTAGATAAAAATGCAGGAAAAAACGACATATTCCTCAGCTGAAAATCGAACCAGGGTGAAACGATGTAAAGATTAACGTTTATCCGCTAGACCACACCGACCCTTTGCTGCATGGTTCAACTTTAAATGGAGCGTAGTCGGGAGGGTGTATATCGTCATAACGCTGTAGTCTTCTCCGCTAACAGACTGTAGCATCTGCAAGCACGATACTAGGCCCAGTTAAACAATGGAGTCGATAAGTAAGTAACAAAGATACCATTAATGGTAATTGAGGCCCAACGCGTGGCTACTGCTCTCGCCCATCTGCCGAGTGGCGAGAGCAGATATGCGCATAGTGCCATCCACTGCTGCGGGGTGACAACTATGAAAAGTACCTCAATCTGTACCCGTCTGACTTATTCGGAACATCATTCTTGAGATTCATAAGAAGACCTTTTTAGAGCAGAATCGAACCGCTTCACTGTTAGGAGGCTAAAAAGCCCACTAGATATCTGGAGTCATCAATCCGGTCAAATTGGTATATCACTAATAAATAGCAGCACATCGTTTTCCTTGCCCCAATGCTTCCAGTCCCTCAATTCGCCCTACGTTCCGCAGCAACAGGTGCTCTTTGGAGAGCTGCCGCCTCAACAGCAGCTCCGAGAGCTCAGTTCATATCACAGCGACCGACCTTTGCAGCATTCCAACCGACCACGAGGTACAACAGGTTCTTCGCCACAGCGACGAACGAGGGAAGCGATCCGGTAAGGACCGATCTGCTAGTTACGCGGATTACTAGATTTTATAAATAATCAACAACAAAAAATATTGAGATTTCCTATATGAAGTTGTTCTGTTCTTTTTCTTTTACGTTTTATTGTAAGTTCCGGCAAGATTCATTCGAGGTTGTTTGGTAGTTATGTATGTCAGGATTTTGCCCCCAAGACCAAGATCCAGCCAGATGAGGACGTACCGCTCCTTCCTCCTCTACTATTAGTCCCAGCTGCCTTATCAGGTTCAAGATAAGATCAACAAGCTTGTCCATGACAATCGTGTTGTTCTCTTTATGAAAGGCTGCCCAGCTGCCCCAAAATGTGGCTTCTCCAAAGCAGTGGTAAGATCCTCTTGGCCTTTCATAGCTTGCATTCTTATTTCTTAGTGTGCCGTCCTCAGTGCCGAAGGGCTCAATGACTTTACTTATGTTGATGTACTTAAATCGGATGCTGTTAGGGAAGGTACTAATCGGCTTCATAAACACTTTACAGTATACCGTATCTGTGGTGTACCTTACTACAGGGCTGTGAGGTGGTGATACCAACGCGAAAAGATTCCGAGTTATGTCTGACTGCCACTTTTTCCCATACAGTTTTCTGTCCTTTACTGTTTTCTCCTCCACCTGTGATGCTGCAGATGAATTGTGATGCCAGCAGCTTAACTTACAAAACAACTTTAGCGGCAAGCTGGTATCGTTGGTTTAGAATTGTATTGATAATATAGCTCTCGATTATATATCACAACAATATAACAAGTATACAGTATCCTTTCTGCCATATAACATTACTTCTACATAGAGTTCAGCCCAGCTTTTCACTAGTAGTTCATTAACCCTATACAGCGCTAATCCAATACTGGCCGGTCAAAGTAAGATTGCTCTTTGGTTATGCTGTATAATACACACAAAGGAATTGTTAGCCATGTCATTATATAACCTCTACCTATCATCAGTCTCCATGAGCAGTGTAGTGTGGTAAAGCGTGGTGTTTGCATACCTTTATTAGGTGTAAAGAAGTACTCGGATTGGCCGACGATCCCTCAGCTGTATGTTGACGGAGAGTTCCTCGGTGGCTATGATATTATTGTAATACATAACCTTATTATCATTTTAGTAACTATATTCTCAGTCCTCGATGTACCGCGATGGTGAGCTTAAACAGATGATAGCCGATAAAGGCTTGAAAGGTGAAGAAGAGAAGAAGGTCAAGCAGGAGTAAAGAGTTTATTCAATACTAGTAGACCGACGCATCAACTGTTGCGTTTTTAAAGTACCATTGGGAACGTGTTATTCAATCGAGGGATAGGCTACCGGTAGAGCAAGCTGGGAGTGCTGCAGTGATCCATCCCGCACGAGTCTCATCTCACTAGGGCTTAAGTCTGGCTCTAGACTCGATTTGTAGAGGTTACTAGAAAAGTGCGAGTTGGGACATCCTCGATGGTGTCTTCGGGTTCAACACTGAGTGTAACGCAATTAAGAGTGGTGCAACAAGATGCTTATAATGGTAGAGAACAAACAGTAATAATACAAAAGGGGCTTCAGGGGCAACATTTATGATGAGTACCTGATCGAATTTGAGCATAACGATACCTCGGCAGTAGCAGCAGACTACTACCAGGCTCGGGTCTTAAGGGCTATGGCCAACCACGGTAGTAGGCCGGCTACAGTCAGGACTACAGCCACTGCGCCGAAGGAGCGGGAGTAACGGTATGCGGGGGTGTAGAAAACGCTCATAGTGGCCGAGGCGATGAGAAGGGCACCTAGCGGGGCATGAGGGAAGAGGGTACAGAGGGGGCTTACCAACTAGCAATGTACCACGCATTGATGAGTATACTAGTGGAAGGTTATGGTCACCAAAAAGGTCGGCACAAAGTGGAGGAGTTAAGGACCATAGACCACCAAAACAGAAGCCAATCAGAGGACCACAGATGAAGAGTGTGGCGGGTGCTGATGGTGAATTGGACAGTATCTAACATTAACAATATTATCGATTAAATTAATAATACAGTATACCAGGAATGCCACTATCATAGTGGTAATCAATATCACTATATATCCCGGTCTAGTAAGGACCTTAACTCTGTCTGCTGCCCAACCAATGATAACCCTTGATGCTGCACTGGAGGCTGTCACCACTGTTAGGAGGGCACCGACGGTACGGGGACGATCGGGAATCTCCGGAGGTAACAATTGAGCTTGGTTGTTCATAAAGGCCAAACCACCGCCGAATGCAGCAGACAAGCCAACGAAGGCAAACCAAAAGAGGGGGCTTTTTAGCGGAGTGTTGCCGGTATAATAGAAGCCTTGGTGAGTGTCGGCTCTGGTGGGGACGACCGAGGTGTACCCTAAGGGCGTGGCAAGGTGACGTTTAGCAGCAGTTAATGGTAAAGCTACCATAATGGTGAATAACACGACGACGAGAGCCAGGCTGATGAGCTTGGGTAGACCCAGGAAAAAATTAAGCAGCTGCAAGAGCGCCAAAGTGAGCCCGATGGCATTGACCCGAGCAAAGGGGGGATGTAGGGCCTCACTTGAAGGACAGGGAGAAGGGTCCAAAGATACAAACAAGGTTGATAGAGGTACCACTAGTAGCACCATTAGAACTACCAATAGTAGGAAAGTTAGGGAGGATCTCTCTGGGTTGTGCAGTGCTGTGTAAAGTAATGTAACGGTTGGTGCAGCCAGGCCAAATATGCATTTCGTGATGCCTGTCACTTGCCCCTTGGATTCAGAGAAGTTAGTCGTATTGGCTGTAACGCTTATGCAATCGATCCATCCAGATCCTTGACCCATAATAAAGGCCAATAGATAGGCTAATACTATTGAACCAATGCCTTCTATGGTGCTGATGGCATACATCCCAAGGTACCTAATACATACCGTCATCTGCAGACAAGTAGTCTAAACCGACAGACATGTCAGATTGAGGAGGAGGCATTGGTGTCTCCAACGCATCATTACTAATGATGCTGACGGCTAACGATTCATTAGCCGACCGATGCGATAAAAAATTTGGAGAACTCCCTTCCGTATTTCCAGCTCCATCTTATTATGCGAGTCGGGGCCCAAGGTGTCCAATGGATACAGTTAGGCGAGAAAGGATAATATATAACTCTAATGGATGAATGATCATTTTAATCTAATAACAGTTCAAACGGTTTCGGATATCTGCCGTAATAGGAGAACCGATACCCCCGTTGTCAGACGTAGACGTCTCAAATTCACTCTCCCTCACCCGATAAGCATAATGCAACCAGCAGTGACTATAGATACTCTTAGACCATATTTAGATATACACAACCCAGCTGGTGCTACCAACCCTCCGCCAACATTCAGCAGGGCAGGCACCTACTAATTAAGCCATTTGAATACTTCCTAGAGCCAGGTTACCATGGTTAGTTGGGCAGGGCTCATCTCTAATGAGGACATAAGGGCATCGCTGTACAATGGAAAGCAATACCCAACACCAGCGAGGATGACCAGGATAAAGCTCATGCTTAGAGACCTCCATCTTGAGGCTGCAAGAATGCCATCAGTCGTCACCATTCACAAAAAACTTCGCTCCGCTAAAGCAGTATTTATCGTCTACAGGTGCTCGATAGCACTTGAACGCCTTGTCGCGGAAATGTGGTGGTTCGTTCGATTGGGAGTTGCCTTTACATTACACTCGATAATAACACAACCTTCAGCTTTTGTATTGAAACGCTATATGAAAGTATCATCACCATAACACCGATACAGACGATACCTTCAACACCTTCTAAAGTAGATCACCCGGTCCAGCGGATGCTGTACCGTCCTGAAAGCACATCGTCACGTGTACAGGAGGGAGGGGCCTTACCGAGTGATATTCGTGGTGCTCCGATTCAACTAGAACGCCGTCCTGAGAGGAGCAGATAGGATGTACCGGGCTTACTGCTACTTACATCCACGACGCCAGGAGAAGAGGATGCAGCACTGTCGGACTGGACACTTTGCGAGGATGCCTGACAAAAGTGCGGGATGCAGGGATAGAACCAGCGACCTTTCGATTATGAAACCACGCGTACCTCATGAGGAGCAGCGGGAGCGACGGGCTCTGGGGTTGCTGAGGGAGCTCTCTCGGAAGGAGAGCTATCGTTGACGGGCAATAGAGTAGATGGCGCTGACGGTCCGGACCTAAGATATCTCAAGGTTAAGCATGCAAGATACAAAATAGGTTAACTCACCATCCCATCTTGCTATAGAATCCTTGCTCATTCTGTGCCATCTCCGTCACAACATCTACATCCAATAAGTTCCTCTCTTCTTTATAACGACCAGCCGGCACTGCAGCCACAGCAGCCTTGGAGCCCTCCCTGAGACCATTCATATATTTTTTAATATTCATATGCCATGGTGCTGCTATATTATTAATAAATATACTTAATAATTATATAAATAGTAAGTATACATCTATTAAATAACACAACCCTTCCCCCTCCTCACCACACACTATTTTGTCCGACCTACCTCTTCCTCTCAGCCTTCAGTGTAGTGCTCATCTCCGAAAACAACTTATCTTGATAAGTCTCATTACGAGGATCAGCCAAACTCGATGCCAACTGTACAATACCATCCTCATCTACTATATCCCTCCCTCCTGCCTACCTGTGCATTTACACTGGTAAGATCTTCCCTCCATTCCTCGAATAGGTTACTGTCCTTATCCACCAGCTTGGATGGGCAGTACCTGTGAGCAACGAGATAGATAAATAAAGGTCCTCTTCGTCCACCTCAGAAAATACAAAGAAATGGTGAATTACTATATAATAATTATTCATACTGGTTTGTATTCAAGCACCAATAATAAATTATATACTGTATATAAATTTAGAACAGTTAGTGTTTCATAAGTATGATACTTATCAATCTCAACCGTGTCAGCATCACTATTGATTATTAAAACCATAATAATCTATCTACCCTAAGATACCCATATCAAAGCCCAAAAATTCTTCATGCACAATCCTCCCACATCGCAGCGTCGACCCAGCTCCTACGTTCTAGCAAAGAACACTGCTTCTGGGAGCCGATGAGACTCCACAAGGACATCAGTGCAGCTCTCCGCATCACCAAGTAGTAAGTAAGCGGAGAAGGCCACATTCCACATCTCTAAAATACGACACATCTTCGGGCTTCGCTCCGCTGTTGGTTACCTTTTTCCTTTGCCATAGCAGCGACCTTTCCCAGTAGTGCACGGTCGGCAGTGGCCTGGGCTATTAACATAAGACCAGTAACATCTGCGCCTTGGAGGTAGCAGGTAGTAGCAAGATTGATGTCACCCTAAAACCAACGGATTTATTATTACTACTACTACGGTAACCTATTATTAATATTATTACTATCACTACGGTAACCTATAACTAATATTATTACTACTACTACGGTAACCTATTATTAATATTATTACTATGACTACGGTACCCTATTATTACTACTACTACGGTAACCTATTATTAATATTACTACTATTACTACGGTACCCTATTATTAATATTATTACTATGACTACGGTACCCTATTATTACTATCACTACGGTAACCTATTATTAATATTATTACTATTACTACGGTACCCTATTATTAATATTATTACTATCACTACGGTACCCTATTATTAATATTATTACTATTACTACGGTAACCTATTATTAATATCATTACTATTACCTAATACTGTTATGCCCTAAATGCTGTAATATACTGTAATTTTATATAGTTGTCAGTACCTTTGCTATATACCACATGGCAGATTAGAAAGCAGCATCTATATGCATTATCAAAGTGCCAAATGGATGGACCCTATTGTCCACATCTACGATAGCTATCATCGACTTTACTTTATATAAGAGTATCTTCCACATCCCCCACTGCCCCATTACCTGCTTCAATGCTTGATCCCCAACTTGCTTCCACTTAGAATAGTTAACACTTTTATCAGCTCCAGCCGGCAACTGTGCTGTTAATTCCCCTACTATCTCTCCAGCCAATTGAAGGTCGCCAAGATTAAGCGCCAAGTCCAACCTAGAGCACACGGCCAACTCTACGCTTAGACCATCACAACTTTGCCTACTTGTGGTCCTTATCGGTGGTGATCTCAAGAGCCTCTCTGATGTGGCCCTGGCTTTCTAGGAATCGAGCAACCTTATTATATAGGGACTTGGGGATCGCTGAAACGTGGAAGATATTCCGCACTAGGAAGATTTAGAAATAACGCTACATGGAAAGCACTGTTCAGCCGTGGAGAAGTCCTGCCTTACTATTGCACTCTCGTATTGAATCAAAGCGAGACTTAATCTAAAGTTCGGGGAATAGAGAAAGGAGCGGTATGAAGCTACAGCCTACCCGAATGAGATAACATTATAGTCTCTATCCATACAGTAAACCTTACCATGCTCCGGCATATACCCCAACACATACAAAGGCCTGAATGAAAACAGCATCATCGATACTTCGCCAGTGTGATAAAAATAAAGTACTATTTCCGCGTATCGACTGCGATATTGTTGTTGAGGTGAGCCAACAAACGAAAGGCGCTCTCAATAATGATAAAGACCATTATAAACAGGTTCCAAATTATCAGCCGGAAATCCCCCCTCCCCTCTACGTTGAGGTCACTCTTTAAATCTGGTACATATACGAAGAAATTCGTGAAGGTTTGTTTTTCGGCCCGGAAATCCCGAGCTTTCTTCTCCTAACCAACCTATCGACGTGGTCATGTATATGGATATGGACTATCTATATACTGCAAAAATGCTAAGAAGTAATATTAAGACGACCATAGACAACACACCAAGAACTCAGTCTTAGCTTCCCCTTACCGATCAGTGTGAGCAATGACTTCAGTTTGACCAGCGACAAGGCAACATAACTTCTGATTGGATGAGATGTAAACAAACGAATCATTGCCACACCAGGTGCCCGACATAACCTTTTCACTTGGTAACTAATAAAAGCATCATTATTATTGTCACATATACCACCTCGCCACCCACCTCATAGGTTGGCTCGAACGCTATCTCGAGACCTTCATCATCAAGATCAGCTCCGCCTGCTATTGCTGCTACCACAGAGTCCCTGTCGTAGCGGAGGACCTATCAAAACAGATGAACGGTGAAGCTTCAAGGGAAGGCGTTACGAAGGCACCGTCATCTTCGGTGGCCAAAACGACATAGTCGCCAGATTCGCTCCAAATAACAGAAGTAGGCACCACATCGATACGCCTGATGAGCCTGCTGCTACTCCAGTCATAGAAACAGACGAAGTCGGAGGTCTTAACACAGAGTAAATAACCTGAAAAATGCCGTCCCCAGGGATCGAACCCGCGACACCTACCTCCGAAGATCTCATCAACTGGGAAGGGTGGCTTGAAGGATGTCTCCTCAGCAAAGTCCTTATAAATGGTTATTCTACCCGAGGCATCTCTAGTGGCATAATAGGTACCCGATGCTGCACCACTAGCCGCCCACACAAACTCACAACCGCTACCAAAAGCCTTGTTACGAAGGGCCTGATATGAGCGCCAGTATAATGACCAATTAACAACGTTTAAAGTTTTAGTGATATAATGGACTTTGAAATATTACAGGTGGAACCTTGTGGCCGGCAAAAGGTATAGGGGCGCTCAAAGACAGAGCTTATATAAGTATTGACGATGTAATGCAGAGCCCATTTTATTTACTTTCTAAGACCCTCACGGACGTATAGTTCTCAGCCGTATTTAGCTGCCTTCACGCAAAACGTGGGTATGCGGTCGTATTTTCATACCAACCTTTCCATGTTTGTACTAAAATCCTACCATATACCCTTCGT
This sequence comes from Perkinsus chesapeaki, assembly GCA_013115145.1. Lineage (NCBI taxonomy): Eukaryota > Perkinsozoa > Perkinsida > Perkinsidae > Perkinsus > Perkinsus chesapeaki. The sequence goes on along the minus strand of JAAPAO010000034.1, from coordinate 55,648 downwards.
TCTCGCTGTTTCTAGCCACGAAAGCCCTAAGCATACCCTTCAGGTCTAGCAATCCGGTATCAGCGGCTGTTTCTAATCTTATACCAAACTTTTCATATTCACACGAATATTGTACCAAGTATCCCTAGCATTATACAAAGACATTCAAAGGCCGATGATCAACTTAGTCTACGTCGTTCTATTCTCATACCAACTTTTTCAAATCTAAGTGAACATTATACCATATACCCCTGGTGCTACCTGTGCAGTGAATACAATCCATTCATCATCACCACAAACCGCAAATAGTCTACCATTAGGATGATGTGATATAGTTTGTGGGAACACTTCTGTTGATCCCATATCCTTTACAGACAATGGTACCATTTCACCGTCACCTAGGGTATCTAGAAAAGAACAAGGAAGACTATTCATCAAAGCACAGCAAAGCATCAAGCCGATCATCTCCAACGTATGGATGTGCACTTCCAAGCCTAGCCCTAGCATATCTATATATTGCCTTTGTATTATTTATAATAATATAATGCTTTATTATTATCATTATTGTTACTATTAGGTTATATCATTCTTGTATTATCTCTGTTGTTTCATGCTATACATTATTGTTACTGTGACCACAACAGTCGCTATAAGGTTCTACTATATAATATTTTAATACCAATGACGAGTATTTCCAGACGCTGTATGATTAGCCCACATCCCCTCATTATTACCCAACACATGATCATCCACTTGTCTCAGGTTAGCAGTCTGGATATCATTCCCGCGCGCCCAGACTATCTTTCCTCCCGAATGCATTGACACCACTGGTTCCTCGGATCCCAGCTGGATCACCATAGTACCTGATTACACCACAGTGAAGCTCTAAGATACTCCACGCTTCGGTGGCCATCTTTAAAGGTACAATTGCACAAATGGAGACATTTTCTCCCAAGGACAATTATATACTATTTACCATCTAATAGTATATCATTATATGTTAAGGTGAGCACATTTACATTTTTACAACAAGCAGAACTCCTTCTTTACCCAGTCAGCATAGGAATAGCGCTGTATAGGGTTAATGAATCACTCTTCAAAAGATTGGCTGAACCGTATAAGATGTAGAGATAATATTATATAGTAGAAAAGATATGCCATCATTACTAGGCATAATGCCTCCTAGTATACTACTAATAATACTAATCTATATCACACCACAACTGTAGTAGTATAATAGTATAACTCTATATGGTGACTCAAGTACCGGAGCCCTCCCTACCTTCGTCAAATCCCAAAGCAACATCATTAGTGCCCGGCAAGCAGGCGATGCTCCATAACCTCTCCAATAGATAGTTCAATGTGGTCTCCAAACGGTATCTACTATACAATAGATGTGCTTCCCTACTCCTCACTTACGTAGTAGAGTGCCATATTCTACAGGTCCCATCCTCACTGCCAGATAGGATAACAGGCAGAGAAGGGTGGAACAGTACTGAAGATATATTGGCGGTGTGGCCGGTAAGGACCTGTGATGATATACCAACGATATGGCCTACAAAGCTTCTACCTGCAGGCATTGCCTAGTCTGATAGTCCCACACTCTAACGGTCTTATCATCTCCACCAGAGACCAAGTACCTGTACAGCAGTGCTACTCGGTGACCTGCCCCTCCCAAGCATTACGGTTTGTCCTTAGAAGGGCTGTACTCTACACAATTAACACCTCTTGTGTGACCAGTAAGTGAGAAATGTGGTGTAGTTGAGCCACCAGTAACACCCCATACCTACCAAATACGACTTGGAATTCATACCATATTTCCCCCAAATTACCTTGATAGTGCGGTCCAAACTAGCTGAGGCGAAGATGTAAATATCCTTAGGATTCCATTGCACCATCATAACATAGTGCGCATGACCCTACATATCCCTCATTCCAGCAGCGCCGTCTCCGAAGCCTACTACCTCAAACGTGGCAGTACAGGCCCAGTTTTTGTCCCAATCCCACAGCTTAATAGTCATATCATCCGAACAAGACAGTACATACGGTAAAGTCGAATGGACTGCTATATACCGAATGTAGTCCCCATGGGCCTCTATAGTCTAAGTAGGTCAGCAGCCTCCTCATCTGCTTTAATACCAAAATGCCCACCTTTATCTTTTCCAAAGTGTTCTGATTGTAAACTCTCAGATTCATATCATCCGATCCCGCAATGATCCATTGTTTCCGCGGTATGAACTTGGCGCATCTTACCTACTCATCACCCGCCATCACAACACTCCCCCAATAGGCCCCCTTACCGGTAAGGGTGCAGATACCTCAACTTGCTTCACTAAGGCCTGGGTCTTATAGTCCCAGATATAAAGGTTACCGGAGTACATAGCACTTAGCACCTGGTGATACGGCAACAATGAAGACCATAGTGAGGTGCTGCTGTTAGTACCCAGGGTAGGTCTGGACTAGGATGGAAGTCTACGCACTTCACTCGATCAGATCGAGCATTCATTTTCTTTCTGATGTCCAGACGCAGCGGCATGTTTTAGGAGGATTAAGAAAAAAAGGCCAACCGCCAACGGCTCGATATCAACGGAAAAAACTAGTAGGAAATGCAGTGAATCACATCATAATAATATATCACACAAAAATATATAATGCTATTAAACGCAAGCTTTGTTATACCCTTTCACGAAGAATACTTCACACAGTAACACACAATGAGTTATACATGGTATCGAATACGGTGGCCAATAGGCAAGAATGATACATCGATTGGTCAGTAGGGTGACCTATTAAAGAGCAAATACAATGTGCTATAGATGCTCATACAAGTAATATGTTTATGACTACATAACCCTTCAACCTGTCTAGTGTGCGAATGTCATCATTCAAGCGTTGTAATTAACTTGTGTTACTATGGAGCTAGTGCTCTACGTGCCCGAGTAGAGCTCACAATAGTATTGATAAGTCACCGCTCTACTTGAGAATGGCACACGATAGTATGCGATATGAGGGCTAACCATATCACAGCATAGAAGAAAAGTCATGCATAGACATGACGATTATTTCGGATTTTTTAGCACACTTATGGACGTTTTTACACACCTGTAATCTGCGCAATCTTTAGGAAAGTCGCCGCATTATTAACTTCACAGCTTCGAACGATGGTAAGCCGCAAGAGCTACTGATAGGTATAAGAGACATCTTAGTGTCCATTGCAGATTAAGAAGAGACATCGAGTTCAGCTCTTCGGGCATCTATTTGAATCCAAGAAGTCTCTTGACGAGCAGTCACTGTAGAACCCATTCGCCACGCTACGGGTACACATAAGAATACCGCAGATACCGATTTCGGCATCGCAATTCTGAGGGGTATATCACTGAGGGAGAGATACCCGTAAACTTCCGTTCCATATTGCCTACTGAATCCGGTGCCAACCTCTACCTAACTATAAGAGAAGGTCGAGGCAGAACAGGGCCCGAGTACGGCTGCGGTGTAGCTCTGTGTACTACACGATATAATCAGATACGCAGTTAGCTGGCAAACAGTTGATAATGTTATTGCTGATTATAATTCATCACTGGATGATACGTGGAGCTGGGCTGTGGGGTGAGCAAGGTTAGCAAGTTGAGCTTAAAAATATCTTACTATCAAAGATACCTGGAAAAAAAGGGTTCAGTATCTTTGGCCGAGCTCGACTACTTAGACGCAGATCCATTCATCCTCTTTGGCATTGACGATTCAGTCACACAAAGAGCCCTTAGACGCTTACAAAAACAAGTGGTGCTGTTGTGCACCGAAGACACTCCCAGTAAGACACGGCAACAGCATTCATTATTATCGAAATAACTGCTTGAAATAGGTGAGTCAGAATGGATGGAGTATCTCTGTATGGACCCAGAGGCTGATATGGACCACATGTATAATATAAAACAATTGATCAAGGTTAATGCTTTCCATTTTAGATGGGTTGTCGAAGCCTTTTCCGAGGCTGAACTACCGATGCCATGGACGAGCTACAAAGGGATAGGCAGTATAGTGTGTTTCACCAACTCAGAGACCAGAGTAGGCGTTAGTGGCATGACTGGTTGGATTGGTATTTAGGTCACCACTTGGCAGCATCCCATGTACGACTACTTCCGGCAGCTATTGGAATATTCTAGAACAGCTGAAGACAGGGAAGATGTCGGGAACAAAATGACAGCGTCGGGGATCGAACCTGCGCCATTAGATTCTGAGAATTCGAGTTCATCGTCTATTATGGGGCTACGAGTTCATCCACTCCCAACCGGGAGCCGCATTAGAGCCACTCGTTAGTCCATTGCAGCTGCAAAAACTGGGCAAGATATTTGGAGTCGATCTGGCTCAAGAGGGACATCTGGTAAGGCGGCGAACCGGCATGCCTGGTTCGAGACGACAGTTTTATCGACAGGTTAGGACACTAAAGAAATTCCTGAAGATCTTCGCTGAGGAATATCAGCAATACAATGACATCTCAAAAGACCAGTACTACCGCTCCTTCCCCCAATCGCAGGAAGAATAACACCCGTTCAGAATTGTCATATGCGTCGATACTCTCACTACTGAAACAGAGCGTTGGGAGGTCCTCAAAGAGAACTGGAAAAAAGTGACCATAACTGGCCAAGTCCACCAAGTCGGTCAGTGTACTTCCAGGCGCTCGGGGATGCCGGCTCGCACAATATAGACGTACCTGTGCTGGCAAACGGAAAGATCACCTGTGTCGAGTGCGCCGAGAGACCCGCACTGTCGTAAGCCTTCCTATGGGCTGGTTGAGGAGCGGGCAAAGCTACTTAGATACTGTTTGGAGTGTCGGGACCATACATGCCACGATTGCTACGACAAGCTACACCAGAAAGGGCATCGCAGCCGACACACACCTTTCAAGCTCGTCTGCTGCAGTCTTTGCGGACTGATGCCAGCAAGGCTGAGGTGAGCTGCCCGAGATGAGGGTATGGAACTCATCTCCTCACCAGGTGCCAAGTCACCGATAAGTGTTTCTGTCATGACTGCTATGCTATGAAGCACATACAGGTTAGTCGATGATGCCATGATCCTGGGAACCCACACGGTGCCCTTAGACGCTGAGCATGCCGGAAAAGGAAATGCAACCGTTCCTGATAGACTACGTCGCTTTAAAGGCAAATCTTTTTAACGACACCTCTCACGAAGACGTCCAACTAACTGAAACTGGAGCCCTTGCTGAGCGACAAGTCGGTGCCGACGCTGTGGCCATATGGTGAGTTCCCTCCTCAGTACCAAGCTGGAACGTTGGGAATGCGCGGCACGAAGAAGGCGACAATAGATGATGGCAAGTCTGGTGTGAAGCTTGCCATCAACACATCAAGGTCAGATGATGAGGAGTCGTGGTCCTCCTCAATAATTGGTAAGATTCGTTATTCGACTGTTGCCAATGAAGCATGCCGTAAGCGTAAGCGATGTCCAAATAGTAAAATACAGCTCCGGTCTAACGAGGTTCTAGTATGCATCTGCCGGCCATGGTGGTACCTATACCGGCTCTCGGATGTCTTATAGCATCATCATATGGGCTACCTTTTCGATAGGATCTCAATGGCATCCCTTCTACGACTCTACCGGTATAATGTATTACTTCAATTTCGCTACCGGAGAGAAAATGAGGAGGTCGCCAGTAGACCCCAATGCTCCAGGCAGCGATGATGACGATGAAGAAGAGTCATCGTCAGATGAGGGTACCATCGCTCCGCGCTACTACTCGCATGTGGGGTCTTAGATGATCAAACCACAGAGGGGAGTAGTGGTAGCTCTGGCAGCGGATCTGGTTCCGATTCCCACTCGAGCGAAGTTATTGAGGGGGAGTTAGAAAATGAGGCTAAGGCTAAGTAACAAGAGCCCCTATTTTTTGTCTATGCGCTGGTCAGGTATACTAAACGCATCGCTGGTGAGAGTAAACTGTTACCTCCAAGAATGCTGAGGCCACCTTATCGAATTAGAGATGATTTGATAGATGATAGTGTCACTTACGCTTCCGCGGCGTCGGCACGATAATGGAACCTTAATAATTTGTCGTTCGTGTTTGCATCTTTGCGTTACGAGTGCGCTACTGCAAATGCCATGATACCCTACCGTAACAACCATTGCTTACTATTAAATCCTTTTGGGGCTGAGGGACTCCCCAGCTAGAATGCACCGAAACGAGCTTCGATGGAAACGCAATCAAATGGCAATGCCAGACCATGCTGGGGCACATCACTCGGAAGAGTAGGCTTTAAATCTCCAGCTCGTTGCCTTCCCGAAGGAATGCCTCATTCCGAACTGGATAACGAGAAGCTTTGAAAGGAAACAACCAAGGGGCTACATGCTACATGAATGCTAATATCGCGACGGACAAAGACATTAATAGAGAGAGCTGTGATGGTGGTGGTGATGCAGCGGCTCCGATCTGAGGGATGACCAAGTCAGTTACCCAGAAGCCGGGGACCGTCATGTTGGCATCGACGATACGAAACACTTGCTCGTTGTTGACCTAAGAGATTTCCTAATGGGCGACAATCTACACGGCTTTCGCGTACCCTTGTCCTGAAGGTCCAGAATGGAGGATCGGCATCGATGATGGATCGGTTTGCATTGGACTTGGCGTTGATGACGTCGACTCGCATAAGATACCGATAACGCTGCAGCCCAGCACCAGCAGGGAAGCGTATCGTCAGCACGTTATCGGAACCACGGCACTAACGAGAAAAATTCAAAGAAAATTGGACTCCGAGAGAAACCTACAGTTGTGCCGACCGGAGGGAACACGTAGTCCTCTGGAATCTCATACCCGGGGATGACGCTCGCCTCGGGCTTCATATCGAAATGTGAGCAGTTGATAGGGAAAGTGAATCCCTGAATCAGGAGATAGCAACTTCTGCCGTCATAAAATGGGGTACCGATGGCGCAGTGACGACGATTTCGTTTCCGATGTCGGCACGGTTCATGATAGTGGACGGCAGGAAGGCGACCGCAATGTTGTTACGCTGACGCTTGTACGTGAACTCGGGAGCTATCGTCACCTAAACAGCTACAAGCTAGTCGGGAATGGGGAAGGCTGCAGGAGCACCTCCACCAATCCGGTGATGTCAAATCCTTGGACGCCGAGACGGATATCGATGAACAGGCCGAGTGGAGATAGAAGGCGGAAGTCCCAAGTGTTGGGCTGTGGTGTAAATTGAGGATTTCGAACGTATCTGTCAGCCACTAGGGGTAGGTGCCGACAACGCGGGCGTACACTTTAATCTGGAACTCTTCGTTAGCCTCCTTCTGATCCAGGGCGTCAAATTGGAACTGCACTTTGTTCGCATCGGGAGTACAAGTTGTCGTGGGCCCGAGGTTTACATAGGATACGAACGCGCAGGTGAAAACGAAGCCCTGCCAGGAACATGTCCAAAGGAACACCGCTTATGCCTACTGGCGGACCATCAACCATAACAACGGTGTTGCCAGGGAGGATCTTGATGCTTTTCAAAGTAAAAGTGAGGAGGTTAAGTGGCTCTCTCTGATTAGTCTTCTCTGCATCGATCTTCGCCGTGTGCAGCAGCTTGAGCTCGAACCCAGGCACATCCTGAGGAACGCTGGAACAGTGGCCAACGAAAGTACAGAGCGTTTCTTGCCTGTATAAGATGTAGGATGACGCCCGACATCTGAGTTTCGAACTGGAATACGTTACTCCCATCATCGGGCAGATATGATGGGTTAATGGCACCGACTTGGAACCCATAGTCCAAGCCATACTCCAGATTCTTATCGACCTTCAGGGGAATATCAGCTACACGTTGGCGACGTATCAAGGGCCCACCAGCAACTCCACGTACATAAGGTTCTTCTTAGTGTCCATTCCCGACTCACACAGAGAGCCAGCCGGAAGGGCTACAAAGTTCTTGGTCAGCGGGAAGAAGGAATCTGTCCCAACATATCTGTCGAAAGTTATGGCCGGTCACGAGGAGTAGCGGAGAGCAGCAGCAGCAGCAGCAACACCTTTGGTATTCTAAGTTGAAGCTTCGGAGGCCGCAGCTGGCATCTACGGGAGCAAATCCTGGAGGGAACCATATACGCAAGTAGGAGGTTGGATTCTCCTGATGGTTTGCCAGGCTTAAGAGCGTCGGTTCGATCCTCGGTGCGTACATCTTCTCGGGGCAAGTCCGACTCCAGGACAAACCAGATCCCCACGGTATTTTCCACTGCAGGTGAGCTGACCCGGGAGGCTATCTCGGCACGACGGAAGCTGCCGTAAATCTTGAAACCCGAAACATCATAATTGACATCTGATTTGTTGTATCTGCGTTCCGTAATCGATACTGTGGTCATGCGTTCAGTGGCCTCGGTTTACAGATTCAGCGGGTTCAATGAGAGGGTCTCAAACCGCCAGATGTTGAATTCATCTGGCGGAGATATGTGTGGGTTGGATACCGTCATTCGAAGGATAAGCTGAACGTCCCTTCTTAAAGGCTCGTCTTTGCTGTCTATTTGCAGCTGATTGCCACTGAACCTGTCAACGAAGCCCCTTAACAACGATACGATGCACACAGTTGACGACCTCCAATCAACTTTTCTCGGGAAGTCTCCACTGGTGGTAACCTCCCTAACGGTAGCACTATCGCGGGCGAACTCCGGGGGGTAGGTGATAGCCAGTCGTGCCGGTGGATTAACCTATTGGGCCGTGGAGGGTCCTCAATGGTGTAGTGAATGCCTGCCCTACTTGGGTTGATAGCCTCAGATGAACTTCTACTATGTTGTCGCTGACGCTGACCTTGGTCTGGTCAGGTGATATTAAATCCACATAAATAACACCAAGCTGGTCAAAGCCAACACTGGTCTTTCGGTCAAGGATGGTCTTGGAGGAGTCAGAGTCACGAGTCACGAAGTTCCACAGGTTGTCTATTTGAGCTGACAAAAAGGGGTATAATTTTGAGGGACGCAATACTAATCAAAGCTAGTCCGGACAAGAGCTGCTAAATGACCGTGAAATATAGAAGTTTCAATAAATACTGGGAAGGACACTCATGGAGGAATAATCCTTTTGCATAGGGACAGTAGAGACACAGCTTTGAAAACTGGTGGATCACATGTATTCAAAAACACACTCAAGAGTCTTGAGTCCAGACTATACAGCGAAACCGTTTCCAAAGAGAAAGTAACATCACAGAGAGGTCTCACCAGCCTGAGCCTCTCCAGAGGTTGGCAAGTCCGCGTTATAGCCAGTAACAGAGAACGATAGCGGGATGTCCTAATGAAAGGTATCAATGTTGCTGACCAAGATTGTGTACCTTTTCAAGAAGAGTAGTGATACCAAGTGTGATCTCTAGTCTCCCGCCACTCGACACACAGTGTAGTATCCTGTCGTTTCCTAGCTGAAATGTTGGACCGTGGAAGTCTGCGTTGTCGCATAGCTGTTGTAGCTCATCGCAAGCTCGTTGGTATCTGTTGGAGTGGTTACTCACAGCTTCTCCTCACTTTTTTGGTCTACGCTGATGAGTCCTCTACAGCAACATCGGGTGTTTGTAATCGCTGTAGCTGAATAGCCTCCACCTTGAGGCAAGGTGTGAAGGAGAAGGGGCATGTCCACTCCCCCTCAGCCTCTATCGGTGCTAATATCTGATTCAGAAACAAAATCGATACCGCTACTCCCTCCGAGGTGAATTAAGCCCGCTGTTAGAGTAGTGCGTTGGAATACTGATGAAGACTGCTTGGTGCACCAGGCGTTCACCAGAATTTTCATGAGACTTAATATGAAGGTCCGGTCGATTTCTATCCTAGCCCTGAAAAACGTGCACCTTTTATTGATACCCTGTAAGAAAGGCTTCAGGGGCATTCAACCAGAGAACAGCTCAGACTTCCGACAGTCTCATTAAGTAATCCACCACAGAGTTGCCTTCTTACCGAGCACTCAATATCCTGGTCCACTGGAGGTCGAGGCATTGTCCCCCCTGCAGGTGGTGGGATAGTGCTAAGTAAGTCTCTCTCTACTGTGGGATCCACCAGTCTCGGTCCGAAGTAATAGCCTTCGACCGGAGCGTGGATAAGGATGGAACCAGATTCTGGTATCTACGGCAAGCCGGTTGTAAGGCGGTCCACGGGTTGGCGCTTACTCTAGTGATTGGAGTCAAAGAGAAGGTGAATGTAGTGAAAAGGCCGTATGCAGGGTTCGAACTCACGACCGATACATCTGCCAATTCTGGCAATATAATGTATCCCGTGGTGGCCCAGGTCTCAGGGGCATTCTCTCGAACGGTGTGGGCCTCCATGCGCCACAGATTGAGCTCCGGTGTAGATTGAGGGTTCATGACATTAGTCAGAATCTGCTCATAGGTCGGGCCAGCCAGCAGTGGCCTTCCCGTCCGAGCTTCCTCTTCGTTCTTTAACACTATTACGTTACTAGACACGACCTTGCAAGAGATGTACCCCGGCAGCTGTGCCGCGTCCGATAGCAGTGACTGCCCAAAATCTGCCCTGATGTCCTGGGAGTTCACCAAAGTGTTCGGATCGGTGCCAGGAATGGCGTTCTCGATCTGCTCTGGTGTCGGATAGACACACGGCAGGCCGGCGGCCGCGTCCACGGTGAGTGTGTCCGGCGTTATTATGGTGATATTAGCCTGGGGTGGCAATGTCTCGTAGATGGAGAAAGATATCTTAACAACGGTCCGGTAGAGGCCGACTTGGCTCAAGGCCTGGATGAAGAAATACCGGGCGCGGTGACGAACCGGAAACCCGTAAGCCGCACCGTTATAGTCGACCATGGTCCCATCCGACAACAACGTCTTCAATTCCCATTTCTTGTCCTCCGTCTTGAAGTCTTCGAAAGGTGCAGATGGGTTCTCAATGAGGACTCTGAACCCGTAGGTGCCTGGGTCTAGGAACGTACCCGTAGGGGTTCGTACAGTAACGGTTCGGACCCCGTCCCCCTGACATGTGGTTCCGGGTGGCAGCAGGGCGCCACCATTGGCCTCGTCAACTTGTATCGTCGTCGTGAAGTATCGACAAACGGCCGGGAAGTAGAATCCCTGTGGAGCGGTAACCATGATAAGCCCGCCGTTCGGATCTGACCTCGAGTTCGGCAAGAGTGTCGTAGTAGTAAAGAAGATGTCTATCGGGTTTGGTGCCGCCTCCCCAGGAATAGCGTTGGCAGCATTATAAGGGACGATTCTAGGATTGAGAATCTCCTGGATGACCATACCGTCAATCCAGCTCTCACTCATAATGGTGCCCCGAGGATTGTCCTCGTCCTTTATAAGTATGTTCCAAAAGTTGTGCTCTGGTGTAACCAACGGGTTCGATACTCTAGCCTGGATGGCATAGTCCCCTTTGGGCAGAACTCGTGGTATTGTCAACTCCGCTGTGTAGTCGTTTACTGGGCATCGGCAGGTGAGCTCATCTAGTGCTGGAAACTCGGCGTAACGTGTGCCCATCCCGGAGGCTTCCTCTATCTCACAACTCCGCGTATACCCATTACGGACCAGACTAAACCCTTTGGGAGCAATCAAAACGAGCAGACCTCCAGCAGGGGCGTCAACCGTGAGCCCCATGACGAATGTGACAAGGTTGTCCGTGGCACCGGCCCTGCGGTCCTCTCTGGTCGGCAGAGAGATGTAGCGCGTGTCAGACATGCGTTTGGTGAGCTGGAAGCCTTCAATGGTCTTCTCTTCGACAACTTGTCCACCTATCCTTGTCGAGAGCTTGAAGTAGTTGCTGGTAGGGTTCACATAAAGTGAATTAACCATGTCCACAATAAAGGCGTATCGGGTGTCAGCCTTCAGGCCAGCATCTGGGTTATCAAAGTATCTACCGAGGACCCTTGGCGGCGTTCGGGCTACCATCGCAAACCCTACACATGAAGTTTGTTCCTCTCGCTCTCCACTGAATGCAGCACCGAGCACTCCCTATCCTCCGGCAAGTGTTGTGTGATGCTGTCCCCGACAGCGATTTCAACATTCTTAAGAGGACAGATGAACGTGAAGCCAGGTGGCCCTTGAACCAGCAGTTCTGCTCTACGACCTGATCATCACCAGCTTGAACACCATCACACTGAGCCCAGATTATACTGGATGCTGCGCCCTGAGCCGGGATGGTAGACACGTCACTGGAGGTCTCAAAGACTATCGTTGTTGGATTCTCCCAAGCCTCTTCCACCGAGCTGTACGGTGTGACGGAAACCTCCGACAGAACCTGGCAATATGAATCTCTACATTATACCTAACACAGCTGCTCTCACTTGGGTTCTGAACCCCTGGCCACCCATACTGGCTATATACAAGAAGGGCTCCTCTACATCACCCGTCAGTCTATAGTGCTCTAGCCACCATCTGTTCGACACTGGTGCTTCTGAGGGAACTGTCGCCACAGCCTTGAAACCATATCTGACAAAAGACTGCTGCCAACCGACAAGAGGGAATGTCACTCAAAGCCGGCCTGCAATTGCTCGAGAACTCTGAAGGCCAGCACGTTCGGCGTGAGTGGCTCCATAATAGGGTCGCTTGTCAACATTCCCACAGCGCTAGTGTCAGCTGCCGCCGATGAGAACGCCAAGGCTGCTGCTATGGCCGCTGCGTCACCTGTAGCATCACCCGTGTACCTGACAAGTGCTTATCACCCCGTCCAGGCTACCGTGCCACCACCGTTACCAGTTGATGCTCTCGGGCGCTCTGATCCGAAGATAGTCATCGTACGGTATCGTCTCTGCCGGCGAAAAGCGTATGACGACGTCCCTGTTGCCTTGGTAACGGCTCTTCGGCGCCACAGCAAAGGTGGCAAATTCCTTAGGGTAGAGTTCAAAGCCTTGTATTTTAGTAACATCAGCCCCGATGCCATCAGGCCGGACTGTGTACACATACCAGAGGTTCTCCGAGGAGGGAGGCGTCGATGAAGGGTTCATGAACTCAACGTCGAATATCATGGTCTCACCGGCGGTGACACTGGCTGGCTGGGGAAACGTTAAAGTCATTTGCCGACCCTCGTTGCCTTTACACACGACCTCCGGCATTTCGACAGGGTTGAACTTCGGACATCTCTTCTGTATAGTGAATCCTCGCGGTGCCGTTATTATCATTTTTGCGTTCTCAACATGTCCAAGGTACTGCATGGGCGTAAGGGTGAAACGGATAACATTCGCTGCACTGAGGACTTGGTTCGAGTGCGCCAGAGTTGCTGTCATCTCAGCGTAAATCGGGAACCCTCGGACATCTCTTGTCGCCGCAATAATATTAGGAAAAGGCTCGGTGGCATCCTGAGTAGCGAACGGCTGTGTCATAATGGAAACCACAGCTGCTGCTGCTTGCCTGTACGATTAGCTTCCAACTAGTAGCACTGGACGCCTCGGCTGGGTTCTCAACCATCAACTTCACGGTGAATTGCGTATCTTTAAAAGCTGTCGTCTGGACTATTTTAAGTTGCCAAAAGTTGTCAGATGCGCTCGATGTCCACAACCCCACCACAGCGTCCTTGCCTTCGACGGCTTGCGGGGGAACACTGTCCACAATCTAACAAATAGCTGGAGGGACCAGGGATCGAACTTGCGCGGCTACCTTGAACCCTCGCGGTGGCTCTATAATTATACTGCCCGCGTAGGTGACCGCACTTCCTCTTATCGGCCTTAATGGTTGGATAGTGTTGCCAGGATAGAACTCCAGAGTCACCCACTGCTGCGAACTTGCCGCCTGAAATCCTTACTCTCAGCGGAGCGAAGCAGCTCTGTTACTTGAAACTGCCAGGCAACTATCTCCCCTGTAGGCACTCCTACCACATGGACAGGCCTATCTAGCAAGACACTATGGGCGTAGCGGTCGACGTCGAGGTTAGAGTCTCGAAGGCTAATCGCTACCCATACCATGTTCACCGCCTCGGTAGGGTTCGGGATTCTCACCTTAACGAGGCCGCGTGATGTACAGGGGGATCAAGGAGAAGTTAATAAATGATGGAAGTGACAATGTCAGAATGAATATGAAGATGAGACTGCTCACTTGGAATTCACTGGAATGGTCTTGTGCTGGTGGGGAGTCTATAACCAACCGGAAGCCATTCGCCTGTGTACCATCTGATCCAGGATATGACCTTAACAAGCAGCTGCTGCCCGAGATAAAGCGCTTGGTGGTATAGCCTTGGCAGGCGGCACCAGGAGTACCTGAGGCATCAACAGTTGCAAGAGAGAAGAAGAAGAACGATCATGGATCGAACAAGAGACGGCCTTCTCCCAATATTGGCGCCACCTGACCCTCAATGCTGAGTAGGAAAGCAACAACTACTTCCCCGGCGGCATTCCTATACTCTCCGAGTTTATGGAGCGACGTAGGCTCTGTTTCTACTATCGAGTCTAACTCCACATCCTAGAGTGGACTCTCCCTCGCCTCTCTCACCAAGCCTCCATTTATCAGTCGGGTGGGCTATGATATCTATACTGTAGGCGCTGTTCATGGTACCAACCGTCTTGAGGGCAAAGGTCATCAATTGTATATCACCAGCTTGATACGATTCCTAAAGTGCCAAGATACTTTTAATAAACCCAGGAGGCAGCAATACCTGCGACCGTAGGGTGAACTCGGTAACCCAGCCATTAGTGTTCGACGCCCCGTACGTGTCAGCGTTCAGCTTAACCAGTTTTGTCAATGCCAAAGGCGATTTAGTTTGCTCGATATATCTCAGCTGATAATACTCGATAATGAGGCTGAACGAATTAAAGTTGCCTGAGCACAAGGCAGCCGTGGCGCTCCCAGCGGCGGGGAAGCAGGCAAGAACCCTCGCTGTCGGGCAGCTCGATTCCTGGCATTCGCATGAGCACCGTAAAGCTATACCGCTTCCCCCGCTTCAGGCGCTTCTGCAGCTGAACCTTCATTTCTATCAAGGCAGTCTATCAAAAAACAATCTGAAGATCGCCTTTACCTCTCGTCGAGAAGTAGCAAGTCGACAGGCCCGGAAAGCCGTCGGTGGCGTCAATGATGCTCGCGCAGTCGGACGACTCCACGAAGGAAGCAAAGTCCAGTACAACGCGTATCTGCCCCGGAAGCTCAGTTGCCTCCGCCGGATAACTTCCGACCTGCATCGCTGCTGTCACGCCGACGTCATCGTAGTCGGAGTACTCACTAGTGGTGAAGGTAAAGCGCACCGGACCCAGTCTACAAGGAAATGAGCCTTGGCAGCCGCCGACCGGTGGTATGGTCTACCCGTTGGTGTCATGGAACGCACATGTGGCATAGGGATCGGTGAGGAAGTATTGTTCATTGGTGCTGCTGGTGGTGGCCTGGCCCCAGACACCCCAGAGGAGGAAGAAGAACCAGCAGCCGCAGGTAACAGCTGAGGCCGGCGACCAGACAGAAGATAACGACGACAAGGCATGCATGCTCGTAGCGACACTTACACAAGTTTCACGCGCCACGAAATTATCCGTCCACAATAGTCAACAAAACTAAACCAGTTTTGTTAGTGATAAAAATATTAAAGTAAATATCACTTATTAGACTGTAAGGATTGGTATCGAATGACCTTCGCCACAGCCTTCTCCAGATCACCGCCGGATGAAAGTAGTACACGGTCTGATACCTGAGCGGTAAACAACTCGTCATAAGAAGAAGACGATCGATATCTGTTTGGATAGTTCTCTGCTGTGATCGAGCCCCCCTTTGGCACTCACCCCTGAATGCAGCTCAGGGAACATCCTTTGAAGTTGAGCCAAGGATCGCATCAAAGGCGAAGCCTTAACTTCTATCATTTTAACACCAGATACGTCCGCTGTAGTACGCTGTCCACCTTTTAATCCTTCTATCTCGATCAGTGTGCCCCCCGAGGAGGAGGAAGAGCTGCCCGCTCGCCGTGGTTGATCATCGTAGCTGTTGCCTCCCCGAAATGGTAAAAACTCCAAAGAGGGCCGGCGCTCCGTAAGTGTCTTCGCCGATACTGTCGAGGAGACTCTTTCTCGAGTGCCGCCGACTGACGGCTGCTGCTGCTGACGAGGAGGGAAGTGCTGTGGTGGTTGCGGTCTTGTCTTAGTTGGATTCATCCGCCGGAACAACTGCCTACTCTGTGCTGGTGTAACATCGGCAGCAAAGGCCGATGAGAACAGGTCACCGTCCGACAAGGAGCCTTTCTCTCGAGGAGCTGGCGGTTGGAGAGGGGACGGTGTCATGATAATAATAACAACAAACAATTGTGAATCTGCAGCGGCCGGTAGGATAGCTCAACTGAACGCAGTGGACAAGTCAGAAACGGCAAGTGTGACGGCGGCAAGTGGCTCGAGACTGCCTGAGCGCCCTCCAGAGCGCCCTGTACGATGGTGATACGAATAAACGCTGGAATCAACTCAAATCAAATATATCTGTTCGGTCCAACAGACGTATAATCCCTCTCTGCCAACTGCGGTGGTGGCCCCGCACTCAGCGGCGGCGGCGCGTGGTCGTATTGAGGGATACGGACGTTACGACCATCAGGGCCTCGTACATACGCTCGTCCCTCATAATCGTACAGAAGGTCCCCAGTGGCAAAGTCAGCCTGACCTTCCTCCCTTTGGCGTCTACAACGGCAGCAATTACCCATACATAGGAGCAACTCCACTTCTACCTTGGAGTAAATAGTGACACTATTAGGAACGCCGGGAATACCATAAACAACCAGCTCTTAAAGGGGTTCATCCGGTGCATGTCGTAGGCGTACCTAATTCTCGTGCTTCGCTCCGCCGCCACCACCATGGTGGTGGTATTGTTATTACTGATCCTTCATCTGTTCACCCCAAGCCATCCTTTCCCTCTCCATCCGTTGCCTGCGATACTCCATCTCAATGTCATGTGCCCTCATACGGGCATGGAATCTAACAATAACAGTTTCAGCAACCAGCTCCTCGGACAGCACCCAAACAATGCTGCAAGCTCGATGACAATAACAGTGGCATTCGTCTTGTTATGCAATGAAGCCGTCAAGCAATCGACTAAGCCGATTCGACTTCCCGAGGAAGTTCAGAGACGGCTCATCCAAGCTACAACCCTACCCCCCGCTCCCCACTACCTCGCATAGCTCTCCTTAGGACCATGGAAGCCAGCTCCCTCCCGTCTCTGCCATTCTTGACCGTATGTTGGATTAGCAGCTACCAGTGTCCGTATCACCACCACCGTCCCAAAGTCCCCTATTACCCTGGTGATACGCCTCATAAGCCTCCCTACTCCAAAATTGCTTGCCAGGCCCCCACGGTCTGCCATCGTCCCTAGGCCGCGCTCCGCCATAGAATTGACTACCGCCACTCGAACTCGAGGAGCCCCCCGACGGCCCAGTGGTGCCTCCTTCTGTTGCTCGCAATCGCTCGTCGTATCTGTCGCACAGAATCTCATACCGACACTTCCTCCAACAACCCTACTTATGGCGTTGACCATCGTCAGACAGCACACTGTAGGCCTCCTGAATCTCCTGGAACAGCTTGTCCGCTAAATTCAACAACTCCCGACTTCCCTCCCCTCCGCAACCCCATCTCACCATTTGGTGCCTTATTGACGTCTGGATGGTATCTTTTTGCCAAGGTAAGATACGCTTTCCTTATAGCCGGTTTGCTGGCATCTCGTGCGATGTTCAAAGTCTTGTAGTAATTATTCACCGACATACACCAACAAAGGCAGCCAATCTGAGCAATTCCCGCGCGCCATTAAATTCATCCAACACCACGACTGCGAAGGACATTACGTAAGGAAACTATCAAACAGTAGTAACGATTGTTGTGAGTAACACTAGACGTTATTGTTACTGCTTATCAGACGGTAGAGAAACCTTATTAGCAGACTTGCTCAGGTAGGCCTTTGGGATCTAACAACAGCCATTTTCATACCGACTTTTCCTCATGACTTACTTTAGATAACATGACGTCATTCATATCCTCCCTCTTACTTCCAGCCTTACCAGCCTTCTTCAAGTACCGTGTCACCACCTCATCACGGAGCTGCTTCCACGGCATGCTGAATCAATACCGACTGCCGCCCCCTCATCCCCCTGCCTTCTATTACCTTTTCTCAGCGGTCCTTCTTCGCTTCAAAGCTCTATCAATCTCCTCCACCCAGCCACCCCAAGCCTCTTCCTCCGCTGAACGCTTCTTCGATGCACCCTCCGGCGTAGCTGGTGCCGCACTCTGTACCAGCTCCCACAGCTTCCTTATCTCCGATGGATTGTGCCTGCCAACCCTCGACCTCACAATTCTCACAATCCCCTTCACTACAATTTAAGACTGTTCTTAATGAAGTTATTGAACGCCTTCTCCTTCCGAGGTATGTTATCATATCCCACCAGAGTGTCGACGTACCCTCTCAGTGGTCCCTGATAATTCTCCAGCACCTAAACCTCGCCCATTCCCCCACGTCCCTCTGCCATCTCTTACTACCTCCATCACACTAGCCTGCCATCGATCCTGCTTAGATCCTTCGGTACTAGCTGTACCCGGTTTATACAACTTCCCCATGTACTTCTCAGCTTCGGAGATGCACTTGTTATGCGTCGAATAGTCCTCACCATAGAATGTCTCATTGCAGTCAACACACGAGAGATATCTAACAACCACTCCTACTGCGATACCAACCCCTGCAACACCCTTTTACTCGCAATGCCGTTGCTGTAGATGGTTACGGACCTTAGGCTTCCTAATGGTCTCGCCACATGCACATACAAAGGATACCATAATAAGATAGCGGCAGCAGTAACAATCAACGCTAGTTATTATTATTCCCTCTTTAATTATTACTGAAACTCAACCGTCGGGCAACGTTCACCGTGTATTCTCTATCAGCAACTGTTGTAGGGCTTCACTACCTCCCGATAATACGATCATACCAAACTGATAAACGTAAGAAACTCAGAGTTTGCGATAGCCATAGGACTATCGGCGACAGGCCACAATGGGGCCCGAGAGGATCCTAGGGTTCACCAGACGTTGAGATGACAGAAACAAGGGGTAGTTGGCTACCAGGCACTGGTGGGAAACGAATAATAGTTCACACAGAGAGAGGAGGAATGACGTAATCTGAGATAGTACCACACCAACAACAAAACCAAAACCATAAGCAGACAGTTGAGCTGCTTTGTATAACTATCACAGATAAAATGAGAAGAAGAAGAAGAAGAAGTGTAATAAGACAGTACCAGTGCTAGTAGCAAAATCGATATAACAGCAGCAGCAGATAGTACAGAGTCAACTTGCGATGACAGCGAAAGTCACCACCACTCAATCATACCAACTTTCCCACAAATCCTAGCACCGTCTATAATAGCTACTAAAACCATAATGGTCAGGAGATGTCCACACCAAGTGTTATGATGAATATTACTATGATAACCTCACAGACCGCAGAGTGAGCGATTGTGCCGAGCTTATGCGCTTGGAAACTCGCTTTATAAACCATCTCCATGAGAGCATATTACCACTACTCGACAACAGCACTCGAGAAGCCACCACCATCATCATCAATGTCGACGAAATAGGAAAACCCTTGCTTGTTAGCGAGACCAGATAACGGTAGAGATGATGATGGTGGGCGTGGGGGGCTAGTAGTGGTAATAATAATATATAATACGTCGATATCATAGTAATAATAGCGAATCATCTTATTGGCATAAAACAAGTGACCACGTTATTTCCTCTGGCAGCTATTTTGACAGCTTCTTCTTCGCGTCAGCCACCTCATGCTCTAAATCCTTCACAACCTCCCAAGCAGGCATCAGGTCGTTACGTCCGAAATGGCCGTAAGCAGCCAACTCTTGGAACTGCCATACCACACTTTCCTCAAATCACGTCCATCTTCCTCTACCTGAGGCTTTTTAAGCTCCAAGTCCCTTTGGATGCATCCGGGCCTGAAATCGAAGTTACGCTTGACAATATCGCAGAGATCCTCGTCACTAAGACCGGGCATTGCCGAGCCATACCTGTAATGACCAAGGATGACACTCGAGGCGATGCTGCTAAATTATATTACGAATCCACAAAGAGACTCAACGGCTGTACAACACCGATAGCATAACTGACTTGGACCAAGCAACGCTGGCACAAGCCTGCGTGAACGAGGGACTTGGCAGCCCATCGAGCAGCATAAGCGGCAGATCTATCAACCTGGAGGTAGACGTGAAGTAGAGGTGAAGACTTAGGGTTGCTTTTACCTTGGTGGAATCCTTTCCAGAGAAGGCTCCGCCACCGTGTGCTCCCCATCCACCGTAGGTATCAATGATGATCTTACGGCCAGTGAGACCAGCATCACCGTGGGGGCCACCAATAGTAAAGGACTTGCTAGGGTTCAAATGGAAGATAGTATCCTCATCAAGATATTGCTTAGGGACAATAGGCTTGATAATATATTCCATCAAATCGGACTCAATCTGCTCCTGGCTAACCTCGGGGCTGAAAAATAATATGAGAGAGCGGCGGTATGACTACAGAAGATGTGGTGTTTATTACCTGTGCTGAGTGGAGATGAGAATAGTGTGAACTCTTACAGGGATCATTTCCCCACTAGTTCCTTTAGTGTATTCTACAGTTACTTGGGTCTTTCCATCAGGTCTCAACCACTTAACGGTACCGTTCTTTCTGCAAACAGTAAGCTGACGACCCAGCTTAGTGGCAAGACTATGGCTCAAAGGCATTAGTTCAGGGGTCTCGTTGGAGGCATAACCAAACATATGGCCCTGGTCACCAGCGCCAATCTCCTCAGGGGCCTACATTCCGGGGCGAATCACTACAGCACTAGTGGAATTATGGTTACCTTGGTGCCAAGACCGTGAACAGATTGACCAATCTCAGGGCTTTGCTCCTCGAGCTTGTTAAGAACCTCCATGGTCCTATAATCAAGACCCTTAGCTTCGTCATCGTAACCAATGGCCTTGCAGGTATCACGAACAACTTGCACATAGTCAACCTAAAGGAAATGCACTATTATATTAAAGGAAGGCATTGCACGCATGCTCACGAGGGGAAGGCTATGTTCAAGATAAGATGCGACAGATCGGGTAAACGTTGTTAGTTACCTTAGCATGGGTAGTGATCTCACCAAAAATCATCACCATACCCGTTTTGCAGCAGGTTTCGCAGGCAACACGGGAATCAGGATCCTGTGCGAGGCAAGCGTCCAAGATAGCGTCAGAGACCTGGTCACAGATCTTATCGGGATGCCCTTCGTTGACCGACTCGGATGTGAAAAGGAAGTGCCCCGGATGAGGGGGGCGAATCACGGTCCCGGTCTGATTAGACATGGTCGTCGAAGGTGACATACAACACTAACGTTACACTGCAGCCTAATTAATTTCTCACTCAATAGGATATTCCTCAAGAATCCTATTTCTCGCTACGCCATTATAATCGATTATCATCCGCCCCGCCACAAAATTGAAGGATGTGGTACGGGGGAAATTGCCGTACAGGTACGGTACCGTAACCGTACAACGGTTAAGCTATTACTGGTACTCTACGGCCATCATGGAGGATTAAGGTCTACCGTGTACCACAGTAAACCGCGCAGGTCTCATAATTTTCATAAACTCAACTCGGCGAATACCAAACGTTCACGTAATTTGAAGGGGACGTTAATTGAAACAGTCCTTAATTACTCAGGGACATACCAAACATAGGAACATGACTGGCCATGGTAAGCCGATACACAACACTGCTGTCACTGTAATATAGCTGACAAGGTAGAGCTATATTACTTGCAATCTCGCACTATCCCAATATACCGCTAAAGTTCATACCATTTTTCCCTCAAATCACGTGTGAATAAGGCCTCTCTGTCCCTTAACTGTATCGGTGTGATAGTTCCTTCATGGTTCTATCATTTACATGATGATTTCCTTTTCTGACCTCACTTAATGAGGATGCTATGGATTGGCCACCTTACCTTGTTACGCTTTGGCCCTGACTTGAACACCCCGTATATTCCCACCAGCAACTTTACAGTAGGCCAACTTAATCGCTTGTTCGTATAGTGCTCTATTGAGAACGCTGATTTACAACGTTTATTATTCCATATCTACTCGCCTGGATAGACCTTTGTTGATGTCCATTAAACTTATTGTACCTTACTAGTGCATCACTAGTTTAGTATTGCTCATGGAGTGGACTTAACCCTGGATAACAGCAGCAATCATCTACTACACAATGGTGATGGGCTACTTAATGTGCCTCATTGCCGTTTGATGGTGTTAACAATGGCAGATTTGCTAACACTAGTCCGTAATAAACTTCACAACACAAAACATCAAATGAACAAGTTAACATCAATTTCAATAAGGTTGCATGCTTCACGTACCAAACAAGTCCTCCAAATTGTTTTTTACTTTTGTATTATCGACAATCTCGACATGTCGTGATGCCTCCGAGCCCAGTCTGAAAGAACAAGAATCACTGAATGCCTAACCTGTAACTTTTCCAACTTACCAGTGCTAGAAAGCTTATGTCTGTAGAAGGGGACACACTGCTTCCATTGGCTCTGATAGCCGGGCAAAGATTAAGAATACAGCTCAGTTCTTCTTCAGTAATAGAGGTTGTGAAGCCAAACAACTGCGAGGCACTTAACAGCTCTGAATGGCTGAGAAGGCCATCTCTATTAGTATCAGCAATCCCCATTGAAAGAACCACAGCTGGACACTGTGGTTTACATTCATTAGTGTACCCTGTAGTGGCGAGTTGTTGACATGCCCGAATAACAAGTGATTCTGCATTATCCACAGCCCCACCATCTCTCGAAGTACAGCTTCCACCAGTACCACTTCCCGAAGCCGCACATACAATGGGGACCGATGTAAACTGCTCCAAGGCCGTCGCATTGGAGCATATAGGATTCACATTAAGTACAAGCTCTTCAAGCTGTTCCAAATCTCCGATGTTCGCTGGTAGCATTTCGATCTCGTTGATCTCAAAGGTAAGGAACCTCAGTTTTGGCGAATCTCTTATGAAGCCTTCCGTTATAGTTCTCACTGAGTCGAAAGTAACAGAGAGCACTTGCAAGCTTGACAACCCTCGCAGATCTATTTCGGTGACTCCATCCGTATTAGGTAACATAACAGAGATGAGGCTATTGCCGTACTGCTCAAGCGCAGTGAGCTCAGCCTGACCAAACTCCATTCCGCAGCTTTGTAGCCATTCGCTTGGAGCACTGGAGAAGTACTCTACTCTTTCATAAGATTTTATACGTTCAACAATAGGAATAGCACAGTCTTCATCTGGAGTAAGGTGGACCATACGACAATCACAGGCAGGGAAGCTCAGAAGTGGGTGAATCTTAATATGACAATCTTGATCAAAGTTAACCACCTCAGAATTGCAGTCCCATCCAAACTCCTGGTAGCCGGTGAAAGCGACCAACGTGATGCTGAAGGATAGACACAGCAACCATGCCATGGCGATGCGGACCTTACTAAAGGCCCTGTTCTTCTGATTACACCTAGCACGTTCCAAAGAGGAAAGCATTAGATAATCCCACATTGAGTGAATATCATGTAGAGATTGGGCGAATGGGAACACACTTGATATAAGCGTTATGAATGTAGTTGCTCGAAGAACATGCCACGATCTTGGGTTCTGTACTGAGCTTATAGCGCTGAGCTGTACAAGTACAAAACCGATATCTGATAGAACGTCACCGGCCAAAGCGATGAGGCGATTTTGATAAAAATATATAACAGGTGCAAAGGTAATGTTAAAAGCTACCAAACAGGCCTGAGCCATAATTGTCGCAGGAGGCTTCACGACACTCGCGTCTTCACCACTGACAGACCATGCTGAACCACCAAAACTGATCAACTGCAGCAATTGCATTGTAACCTCCAAAGTCTCAGATGCAACATGACGATACCAAAACCATTCACCAGCGATCTCGAACTTATCCGATGTTTCGATGAGTGTCTTGGCAGCTTGCGCCAGAGTCGATCGTTTCGTGCGCCGAGCAGTCTTGTTCTCGATCGTGGTCTGGGCAGCAACACTATCATTGGCCTCATCGTGAACATTCGGTAAATTATCCTTCGACATTTTACTCAGGAACGAGGAGGATCTCTTGATTATTGCCGACACTGAGGCATCTTTAAACAACGTTTTGAATAACATATGGAATCTTCTAAGCAACATGAAGGCTGCCGCAACAGCTACAAGACCGTACACAGTGGCAGCAAACACACTCCAGGCATCAGAGACATATTCAACCTCTGGAGGAATATATACCAAGTCAGGGTTAGCATCGACAAGGTCTTTCGGATTTGGAGGTACTGGCGTTTCGATTTGAGCAAAGGAGTATATGGATGCGATAAGACAGACACCAGAGATACCCGTGGCTGACGCGCAGAGGTAGGCAATACGAACCCTCTGATTGTCGACAGCTTGAAGGTTTGATCCCACACGACGGAGAGCTGACCGTGTGTCAGCTATAATCTCCTGAAAGAGGATTAGTAATGAGAATGAGACATTAGAACGCTGATGATGCAGCAGCAGCTCACCTCAAATGATATACGGCGAGTTCCACGGTGCTGGGGGGTTAAGCTGCTACTGCCGTTGATGTTGTTGTTATCTGTAGACATTTAGGCCAGAAAACAACACAACATCCGACTAGGAACACTCCAGAGAGGTAATGGTTATTACTACCTAATAGTAGTAGTGCTAGGTTACGTTATTTATACTACTCCTTAGTAGACCGACCCCCAAGGATTGACAACAACAACGCAGCGGTTTGGGAACGCATTCTCACTACAAGCACGGAAACGAAACAAGCAGCCGCTAAACCAACCGACTCGGCAGCAGCACCAGCCACAGCAACAATAACAACAGGCCCCTGTCCGATGAAAGCACATGACTGTATCATTAGATGCAAGGTGGGCTATTGAGGGGGAGAGGAACTATAACGCCGAGAAGCCATAGGGACGATTATAGAAATAGCAGGAACGAGAAGGATTACTACAAGCTTTAGTACAATACCGAAAATCATACAGTATAATTATTTACTATCATGAGAGGATCGTCTCCGAGGTATCCACCAAGCCACCGCCGCCACTGCTGCTGCTGATACCACTACGGCTCCTACTATCAACGCTCCTCGCTTTATTCGAGCACTAGTGGCCGCCTGATCATTCCATCATATCCTCAAAGCCACTGCTATCAACCTACCCGATTATCTTCATCTGCATGTGCCTTAACCTGTTGAACTATCTCTTGAGCGCTGTCTCTATTCGTAGTGGGGAACACCGCACTAAAACCACATTCCTGTATTAGGAAGCTCGCAGCGTGATCTGATCATCATCAATAGAATGCCTTCCTTAACAATATTTCTACTACTTGCTCGAGTTCCATGGGCACAGTAGACCAGCACTGGTCGATCCTTCGGTATTTCGTCGACCCTCTTCGGTAGCTCTCCCAGAGGTATGTGTACCGCTCCTTTTACAGGAGCTGACAACATCAACATCATAAACTCGCGGCGAGATGCATGAGATATTATTTCCCGTCAGCCGCAACTCATTATTTATTACGTTCCTTTTCAACTTCATCATCGTTCCTAACATCTAGTACTGTGAAGTCGGCATGGCCGCAACTCGCCAGAACTGCCTCGAAAGTTGACATCTTGCCGCCGACAGGAGGCACAAGGGGAAGAATAAAACACCAAAAACCCTACCGAGGCGAGGGCTACAATCTGATCATGTCCGAAACCCTCCTTCTTCTGCGGTCGTCGATGCCTTCGTGATGATCAAGTGTTACCAACTCCGGCAGGGTTATGATGAACTCGAGGCTGTATCAGATACTCTCCCTAGAAATCCGGTATTATTATATTAAATGTGTTATAAAGCAGTAAAGCACGGTCTCACTACACCAGTAGCTGATTAACGTTATTTTTAAGCAGTTCCGTCAGACGGCAAAAGCAAGACCAATGATATGAATGATGGGAATTACTGCTTCTTCTCTTCACTAGCAGCAGCAGCGGAGGCGGGGGTCTCCTTCTTGGCGAGCTCGTTAACTTCATCAATAATCTTCTTGGCACTATCACAGTTAACCGTGCTCATCACAGGGGAGTAGCCATGACTGCGTAGTGTTCCAGCAGCGCGGCCTGAAAGAGTAAAATAACAACCAATATGGAGAGCACTTCAGCAGCTCACCAGCTCTCATGCCCGAGGCACAGTAGACCAGCACAGGGCCGTCCTTAGGGACCTCAGCTATCCTGGATTCTACATCACCAACAGGGATATTAATAGCA
The DNA here is from genome assembly GCA_013115145.1 of Perkinsus chesapeaki. Lineage (NCBI taxonomy): Eukaryota > Perkinsozoa > Perkinsida > Perkinsidae > Perkinsus > Perkinsus chesapeaki. The sequence goes on along the minus strand of JAAPAO010000034.1, from coordinate 29,477 downwards.
CCAGGGAGGGCAGCTGAAAAGTTAACGAAATAAACAAAGGAGCGGTACGAAGTGTTGCAGGGCTTACGCTTCGAAGCCAACTCGCCGGCACTTCTGACATCCAACACCGATAGCTTCTTTCCCTTAGCAACCTCAGCTGCTAGGTCGGCTGTAGTTGTCGAGTCACTTGACATAGCTGATCCCATTATACCAACACCAATCACTAGAACTAGCGGTAATAGCTTATACAGCGACGCACCACTGAGCCACGTCCCAAGGAATATTGCAATTCCGAGAAACAGAATGGGAAGATTTGACGACGAAGAAGATGAGGAAGCCATTTTCTAGTTGAGAGAATTACTGATAACTACAGGATCCCTTCAGCAGTTGAAAAGAGATAACACAACTACTGTAAGTATTCAGAGGTGGAGCCAGCTTTTTTGGCTAGGCTTGCATTCGACCACCGTTACTGCCTAACAGGCAGGCAGCAGGGGGAATCGAGCACAGTCCTCGGTAACACACTACTATATGAGAGAATGAAAAGGGTTGTATACTCGCGCATAGGAGGAGCATCGTTGAATAGGGAATGGCTCCCAGCTGGTGGAAGTGGTCGTCTTCTTTACATCGACTTCGCCATTTGCTCTGCCTTATCAGCAGTTGCCTTGGCTTGCTCACGGTCCGCTACATTCATCACAGGAGAGTAGCCCGCGGCTCTAAGAGCATCACCGGCACGCTCTGAGACAGCAGCAAACTATAATACCGACTTACAAATGGGAAGCTTAGCAACACTTACGAGCCCTCATCCCGACGGCACAGTGCACCACAACTGGACCCTTGGGGACTTCGCTCAACCTGCTGTTGAACTCACCAATAGGGATATGAATGCTGCCAGGGTTGGATGCTGAACGGAAAGGATAATAATACGATCACTGCTATAAGGTGGGACTTACGCTTAGCCTTCACTTCATCGTCACTTCTAACATCAACAATAGACAGTTTTTGGCCAGCCTTGATAGCCTTAGCAAGATCCTCAACAGTTGCGTTAGACATTGTTAAAAGGTTGTTATAAAACAAATAAACCTTTGATAAGTTGTTAACAGCTACCTAGCGAATAGGACAGGAAGACTTTGTGGGTTCCATCGGGACCTTAGCGAAGACCACACAATAATCCGCCAAGGGGACAGCCTGCGACACAAAAGATGATCACTTTGAGTAGATACTGATTTTTTATCTAATCGTAAACATTCCAAATACACCTTTTAATAATCCCTCCGTTAGTAAACTAAGAGCAGTAATACTCACAATGCAAGCTGTGCGCATGCGTGCAAATATATCTCATACCGCTCCCGTGTTTACTTTTGGAATACATATGGCTCCCTCCTAGTGTAATTAACACGACTACCCATAACATGATGAAAATGACTTCCTCGTATCTAGCACCCTTAACAATGGCAACAAAAGAGCCCTCTGTTTCACTGCGCCACGAAATTGCCATCTTCTACTCGGCTTTCTTAGAGCTGCGTCTGTGAGTGGTAAACCGACGATAGAGAACATCAAAGCGAGTGAGCAGCTCCTGGCCATCTAACTCTCCATCATCATGGAAGAAGTTGCCAATACTTTCCTTTATCTCCTGAGCACACATTGAATCTGCACGCATGCACACAAAGATACAAATAAGGTTACCTCAGACATATCTGGGTTATTGCATCTCAATCTAAGCACCAGCTCCGAGCTAAAACCTTGCATCTCGACATCAATGAAGATTCTATCGCCCGTCTAAAAGGCATTCCTATCCTCTCCTGCGTCGTAGACCTACCTCACGGTCCTTAACCTGCATATCGCTCGACCTGGTCCATATAAAGTCCACCAAACAGGTGATGCCAGAGAATAGGAAATAGCCAAAGACGCAAAGCTTCAAGGTGGAGGAGTCCTGAGGATAAGTTGAGGAAAGAGCGGTATGAAAAAAATGGCCACGCTACATCAGGGAATTTCAAAAAAAACTGTCCAATGACACCAGCCGTGCAGGCCAAAGCCATCAGGAGTATTCTGATCCAAGGGAGACTTGTATCCTCTATATATCCCAGGGCGGGAAGGGCCTGATTTGAAGGAAGTGTGGTATGAAATAATGTAACACTACGACGCTTACATCCTCCAAAAACTCGTTGACGGCCTTGATAATCTCATAAGAGGAGTACAAGTTGCTTGCCGTACCTACTCCGCGATGAAAAGGAAATGTGGTATAATTAAGAGCACTTACGAGTTTCAATACCATGCGGGACCTCTACTCGAGGGCGATTACCGTTTCCTCTGTTATGGGAGGATGAGTTATTGTTGTTACTCTGGCCCTTCCTGTTAGAGACGGCCGATGTAGATGAGCCTCCTGCCATGTGCACAAAAACTGCGGGGGGGGGAGATTCCCGGGAGGTTGACACAACTACATCTGCTGCCTCAACGACAAAGGCCGTTATCAACAATGATGACATGATACAAATCTCTAATGTACAATAATGCGGAGGCAAGTCGTGGTCAAGACGAACTCCCGCTAGAGCCCCGACGCCGTCGGTAATGTGAAGGACTTTCAGAGGAAGGATCGTAATCAATACGGTACCTACAACAAAAGAATTAACCTCTCACATATCCTCCCAGCTTCAACCTAAGATACCTTACTTTGCTATAAGCTGCCTAATATCTAGCCCAGCTTCATCCACCGAAAGCCTTCTTCTCTCTTGCTTATCCTCTTCCTCCCCCATCTTTTCCTGTCTTTTCCTATATCGTATTGCCTTCAATGGACTGCCACTAAATATCTCTCCGCCAGTAGTAAGCACCGAAGCCGGTGTTCCAGGATAAGGAACCCCAGGACACCCTCTAGCAGTCATAGCCCGACTCAGGGTAGCTTCCCGAGTACCTTACATTGAGTAGCTCCGCGACGACAGACCCTGGCCTCATTCCCCTCTACCCGGTCTGGTGTGCCGATCTCCCCCGCTCGCCACTGTACTGCCCGTATAGGGAGGCCGCGCCGAATAGAAGCCACTGAGCTGAAAGACAGACCTGTGATTTACGCTGCCACTACGGCGCTACAGTGTCCATTATATTTCGGTGACCAGCTACCCTCCTCTTAGCCTCTTCAAGGACCAATGATACCTCATCCGGCTCAGAGCTGCTACCACCGTCCCCAACCTCGGAGCCCTGGACGATCATAGCCGTACAACCACCGAATCACCACCTACTTCAATTTCTAATGGGTTGGTGAAGTCCTCCAAGTCAGGACATATCTATCATCGTAGTTAAGCCCGGCTTCCGTCACGCGCCCCACCTTCAACATCTCCTCTGCAGTAACTTTCCTTCCCACCGCTGTCGAGCCCTTCCCGGTGAACGCCTCAGAGCTCCGTCCACTCAGCTGACGGCCCCGATAAAGCTCATGGCTGAGCCAACAAGCGATGGCCTATGCTAATGTATCTTTAAGTACATAGTAAAGCTGATAAGGTCCTCCTGTGATAGGCAGTCAACCCTCGTGACGTCATCTAGGACCTCCAGACTCGGCACTAGTTTAAGTATATCCCCAAGTGTAGCTTTACGGACAACATCGTTACCAGCTAGTGATATGTTCCAAATGCTACTGCCTGACGGACACCTCCGCAATAGGAGAGTGGCAAAGGATTACACGTGGCAAGGGCAGAGAGATCGTTCAGTGATGATATGGAGTTCCCTTCCAAGTCCACTATTTGCAGGGAGTCCATCCATTCGATGCCGTCCATAGTAGTGAGGCAATTAAATGCAATATACCTTGAAATGACGTCACTGGGGATAGAACCCGGGACCTTTAGGTGTAACTCACAGCTCCTGTAAGTTGGGCAGCAACGAGCTCATCCCAGAGAGATCACTAAGGCTGCTTCTCGAGAGACTGAGGGCCCATGACATCTCCAACATGCGAGAGCAAGCGTATCTTACTTCAGGACGACGAGCATGCTCAACCTTGTCCCTAGACTGCGAGCTTCCCGTATATAAGATCCAGATAGACTAACACATTCCCTTCACCGAGGGCCGGATACAAATACGCTTACTTAAGGACAGTAAGAGACGGTAGATGTTCGCCTAGGCTGCTAACATCATGAACATCGGAATCCAACTAAACAGGTCTCTATAGTGGCCGCCAGGAGACTGCTTTACCTTCATAGCGACTTCTGTTACCCTATCGAGATCCTCATCGTTTTTTAAATGTCCCTATAGTGGATGATGCACGCTTCAACATATGGATACGCTACCCTTATGAATTCCTCGGTGATATCGGTAACCATGCATTCCAGTACATTTTGAGATTGTGCTATATCACACCTCAAAGGAGGTACACTAGTAGTTCCCGAAGAGGAAGCCATGATAACATGGAGACGACAAGGAAGCGGAGGAGGAGGCAACAGTGTGGGAAAATATCTTCCGCGCAGAGACGACAATTTCGCTCCGCCCCAATATTACAAAAGTGCAAGGACGGAAACCGCTTCGCTCCGCCTGCGCCGCGAAATTACAGAATTCGGCCCAGAATCGGCCGTTAGCGTTGCGATCGTTGAGGCCAGTCGGCTCCCATACTCTATGGACTCTGTATAAGCTCTTCTTCTACGTATGATAACCTCTTTGTAAGTCCTACTAGCATTGGCTCGCCGTTCATCGATGCTGCTTATCATCAGACACTCACTTTCCAACAGTTCCTGCTCTTACTCGTTCCAGCGTACTACCCGATAGATTCTTGTTCATCTACCCTCTTTACCACTTGTATTCGACGAGTGCTTACCATACGGTCTACTACTGCGCTGTATAATGTGCCTCGATTAATATCTATATTGAGTTCCCGTTGTTTGAGCGGCCAACGGTCGCATTTCCCTACTTCAGCGTTATCTTTAACACCCCTTAAAAGCAATGTATTTCCCTCGTATCACCCTCGCCTTGGTCCTCATTGCCACCCTCATGACTGACACCACTGAAGCAGTCCAGCTACACCGTAAAGGCAAGGGCAAGGGGATATTCTCGAAGATTGCCAGCAAGCTTGGCGGCAAGAAGAAGCAAGCGTAGTTGTTCAAAAGCATGAGCATCAGTCGCATGATATGGCGATCATTACAACCATTAATGGTTATGTTGTCCACGTCCTAGCTGTTGTGTTAAGAGTACCTTGTAATGTGACAAACAGTTGAGCAGCATGCTTGGCCTGGTGAGGCGGGCGTCAGGCCCATTGCTGATGCAAGTAAACGTGATGCGACCATACGGTCAGCCAATAACAACTAAGTTGCCTTACGAGCCGTGGCCCTATGACCACCGCTACATTGGTATGACGGCAAGGTAGGCTGACCGCTGTAATAAGTGATAAGTGTTGGTAACAGGGAGGTCATCACGAAGTTCAAATCCTCGACATTTCCGGTGAGGAATTTCCCGAGTAACCTATTGGACGCCACAGTCGACGAGATCTACCAGAAGAGCGCCAAGCTTCATTTTAAAACGTGTACCTTCGCAATGCAACTGCTACAGAAGGAAAAGTGGACAAAGTATCGCTGGTTTCGGTGAGGCAGAGGCTTCTACCAGATACGATAAGGTCCGAAAGATCAGGGCAGAGAACTACTACAGGCCACCGAAGCGTCCTGGCTTTTTCCAACGGCTCAATAGGATGCGACGGTAAGGCTGTTGGAACACCAGACAGAAGCTGATGATAGGTCCACCAAACTGGGTATAAAGCGTAACGGTCTCAAACGTATTTGCGGATTAACGGGCAAGACCAGAGATGTAAGCTACGATAGATGCTGGTTGTTCTCCGTCTTTTCTTGACGTATAGTTTCCTCATAGTTGTAGCAGCTTCCCGTTTTCCGCATTCGTATAATGTCACTGTTATTCTGTCAGGAATAAAGCTAATATAATGCTACGTCCTATTACATGTTTCTGACACCTTGGAAATGGAGTTGTTAATTAATACATGGTCGGTATGCTGGCCACTCAGTGAAGTCAGTCGGCTTCAGGGAATCGGATGCGCTTTCATCCATCGCTTCTGATATGCCTCACTACTGTAGTGAACAGTGAGCGGTCCTCTAAGACCGTTCGAGTGAACATACTTGTCACAGAGCAAGTGCCTAGTGCGGAGGTATTCGTTATGCTCCCTGAGGAGGACCTCATGACCGGTGATGCCCAGCAGCAGACTAACAGTCAGCCGCATCATCAGACTCAATTCCCCTCAGATGCATCCTGGCAGTGGCTTGGCAAAATACAACAACAGCGGTTCGCTTCGTAACGCTGCACAATACCATCGAAAGTAGGAAGTTGGCATCAGATACACCCTGCCGGCATCGGCCTTGCTGAGGGTACAGTCCCTCTGGGATAACGTCCATAACACAAATAACGCAACAGTAGTGGAGTACTCCCCAAAGCACAGAGACATTCGCCTCACCCCAGCGACCCTCAGCTTAGCTATCGGCAAACACGTATGGTGCCGCTCGTTGAGGAGGCTGGTGACTCATGGTCATGTTAGGACATCATGGATACCGATACTAAGGAGGTGCTCCAATGGTGGCATCTGAACGGTACCGCGGCTACAGTCATTGGTAACACAGACCACAGCGATCAACTCTTTCGGACACAGTTTAATGTGGACGACCTCTCCGAGAAGGTGGCCCTCTATGAGCGACATCTGTATCATCTCTCAGCATTTCAGGTGAAGAAGTGGCAAGAGACCTGCGTGGACGACAACTTTGCTTGTGCCCGCCCAGACAGGAACTTCGTCATGGCCAAGCTCGCCTTGAACGAATCTGTTTGGTCTCCTACACAGCAGCAGATCATCGACGGTGCCCTTGCTGATAGCCGAGAGGCTCATCTCAAGTATCCGAGGTTCACTCCACAAGGTCACAAGCGCAGTCGGATCTCCACCGGGCTACGAGGAGCCCTCGCAGCCTGGTACTCATCGGCCCGCACCACAGCGAGGCCTGAGGAGATGCCATTGGTGAGCGGAGGTGTGGCCTCGGCAGAAAGCGACACTTGGATGCTTACGCTGCCGGAGGAGCTCCATGACCGGGTCCGTCAAGAGTGTATGAAACAGTTGTATAAATGGACCAGACGATCGCACGTTCTCGAGTTCACCGCACTTTACGGTGTTAGGGTGTACCGCGCGGGAAGCATGCTGCACGTGCACACTGACAGGCCTATGACGCATGTGCTTAGCTGCATACTTAACGTGCACTCTAAAGGGCCTCAATGGGCCCTTACAATCCAAGGCTTTGATGATGAGTTTGCAGACATCGTCCTGGAGGAGGGCGAACTGCTGCTGTATGAGAGCGCCTCATCTCCACACGGCAGAGTTGGAAGGCTTGGTGAAGGTGGAGAAGTTGCCAATGTGTTTATACACTTCAAGCCACAAGGTTGGCCGCAACAGTTCCTCCGGGACGAACAACCTTCTAGTAGCCGACAGGTCGAGCTCTGACACCTTGCTGATCTTGCGTTACATGAATCAGTTCTGTGGCCTGTTCACAATGTCTGAATCTGGAATCCCTGAAGTAGTCGAGAACCCCGAAGGACTTCGTCACGGGACGTTTCTGTTCCCCAATGGCGGCCTCTATTGTGGCGAGTAGGCATAGGAGTGACTGTCGATAAGAGAACTGAGAGTTAACAGATACATCCTGGAACAAGTAGGCAGATCACAGCCTGGTGAGGGTGATGAAACAGCTCCCGACACTGGCGCAGTCGAGTACCGCAAAGTCATACATGGCAAAGGAGAATACAGAATACACGGTGAGGGTCTCGTGGGGAGCTATCCAAAGTCTGGATAATGGGGAGCTCCCAGATGCACCCATACAACAACACAAATTCGCCAGCATTTCATACCGATTTCTCCTCCCGTGAATGAGCCAATGGGCGGAAGGTCTACGCTATCTTCAATTCTCCCGTCGTAGCTGGCTATATGGCAATACTCCCGAAATGAGTATGTCCTTCATAGGCAGTCACTTCAAGGGCACATGGCAGAGGGGCCGCCGATTACGTGGAACACAGACGTTCAAAAATGGTGACACTTACACCGGCTACTTCAACCACACTCGAGGGACAGGTTAGAGCACATAAGCTGTTGCTTTGGATACTGTCCAAGTAGATGAGCAAAGCTCACCAGAGACCCACCGCTATCAGGGCCATGGCACGTACACATGGTCCATGCCTCGAGGCCGACATCAAAGAGAACAATCGTGGGGATCCAAGGCCACTGCCGATCGAGCCGTCATATCTCAGATACGAGGGTATGTGGCATGACGGGAAGATGCATGGCTTTGGAACGTATTCTCACTTTGTTGAAGGCGTTAACTGCAAGACCTTTCAAGGGGTGTCCCTCCATGGTAGCCCTTGTTGAACCACCACAGAGTAATGGGCTAATCAGGGTCGTTCGACTCTGGGATAGACAGACAAGATCAAACAACCGTCACCGAATACATGCACTGGTATAGGAACCTCCTCGAGCCTGGAGTGGCCAAAGCAGCGCTTAATTTGAACGAGAATATTAATATGCTCATTGGAGAAGGTGCAGCGGCTTATGGGCGGCCTGGTAGACTTGATGGTACTAGCATCTTACCAGGTCTGAACCCTGAGAGTCCAGCACGTACCGACTTGGCGACTAAGCTACTTATGAAGTGCTGTGAGCGAGCTACTGGTGAAGAGGGAAGTGACGAGGAAGATGTGTGCGTGGAGGACACTCTATCACCGACAGAACATTTGGCAGGTGGACGCTTAACCCAGAAGGGTCGGTCGAAGCACCGGCTTGTGTGACTGCAAGGGGGGCTCTACCGACTGTTCGCGGGTTATTGGTACGTGCAAAGTTGATAGGAGCCGTTGCCACCTCACTAGAAGTAAGATGGTCTCGTTTCATCCAGTAATCCACACCCGTAGCCCGCTAAACAAGATGGCCAGTCCGAAGGGAAGGATGCCCCAAAAGCCTGTACTGTACTGAACGATAGCGATGTTTGCGGGCGTGTCAATTCACCTCAGCATTGCATAGCCCATCAGGTAGATCTCCGTAAGCCGATATTCGTATTTAGATTACAGGTGCTACGCGTGGCTGTAACTTATCCCGATCCTCAAGGAGCCAGCACGGTTCCCATAGAAGGATACATCGACTTCATTAATATCAATAAGGATGCTGTCGATGGATCAACGTAGGAGCGACGTGTGGATGTCTTTTAGAGACTAAACAGGTGCGACTGGAGAATCCTTCATGTCGACAGCGGTTATGAGGATAGGCTCGACGAGAAGACAGAGTTTGAGGCGCTGACATCAGCCGGCAACAAGACCAAGAAAAAGTGAAATATTCCTTCAGCCATGAATGAATAAAGATTGTGGTGGTCTCCAACTGGAATGATGACTTGTGTTACCTCAGTGCGTTTGGTGTATGACCAAGAGGGGAAGGCAAGGTGGGACTTTATGCTGGAATAAGCATAGTACTATACGACAGATAACTTTGGCGGTTGTCTCCATCCTGGTGGACTAGCCCTCCTTGAGGCCATACAGTGCGCAAAATAACTCTAGCAAGAACGGTTTTTCTGCGATTTCTTTTTCGGTATCTACAATTTCATCATTTCCTCTCGGAATGATACTCGTGTACTAGCAATGTAGTTTGTGACCGTGGTGTATTCACACGCTTAACATTGAGGGTCGTTCATGGATGGTAACAATCACACTGATTGTAACGCAACACTTGGACCCAGCGAGTAATCTGTAAGGTGGTGGTGGCTTCAATTCATCATTATCATCAACAAACCTATTCAATGTAGCTGCTGTCCACCAAGCGTGGACTAGAGTCGGTTTTAGATTAGACCCGGGATGAAGACATAGGGTACGACTTGGCAGTAGTGATCCCAGTCCTTTCCGTATTTCCTGAGGATCGGACCTCATCTCCATACAGAGAACTGAATCCTTACGCTTTGCAACGGGTGTTATCTCTGAAGTACCGTTGGATAATCATGCACGTAAAAAATATCCAATGTACGAAGGGCAGCAAGTTGGAGAAAGTCCCACAAGATAGCGCCCATACACCAGCCATTGTCCAATCAGCCGCGTAATGAATCTTACGGGCGTATTTATACCTGGTTAGAACATGAAAAAGAGCAAGATGCAAAAAGAGCTCCTCACCATCCATCAATAAGAAGCTCAGAGCCACACTTGGTCTTCAAGACCTTCGGGTTCTCCAATCTACCGTAGCTGAATTGAGGGAAGGCAGCCTTCCGTTCTGGCAGATTGGGATTGCGAAAATGACTCTTCTGCGCATTTGCCGTATCAAATACATAGTAACTAGAAGTAGAAAAGTTATGGCACTAGAAACACTAATGTGAATTCTACGCGCAGAAGAGTATGCCAAGGAGCATGCCTGTTTGCCAGGGCTTAAGGGTAATGTCCGGATTGTCCAGTATGAACCAGCTTGAAAAGCAATAAACGAATGGTACTCCGCAAAGGTTCCAATAAATCAGCATCCAGCCCCATCTGAAGGGACACAGTTGCCCATTGAGAAAAATAAGCCATACTTTTCCTTAAATATATCCCAGGTTGTCGGGATGCACTCTTCGCCCTTTACGCCTGAAACCAAGTTATTGATGACCAGACAATGCAACTGGGGAAAGCTCACAGGAATTGGCGTACAGAAAATGGGCAGTGACGATAACGATCATGCCGCCTGTGAGGCCCCGCTCAACAGCGCACGCCAAAGTGAGCAAGAAAAGGAGTATCCACGAGACGCGGACCTGATGGCATAATGTGATCGATCAAAAACGAGACGTACCTCGAAGAACATCTTGAGGTCCAAGCGACCGCCAAAAAGCCTGGGGTTCAACCAAGTGCCCATGACGAAGTCGGCAAGTTGACCTTCTCCACTGGATTTACCCGCAAGCCAACTGATCGAGATGTTATTGCTGCAAGCTGCAAGTTTCGGCTTACCCTGTGAGCCACATATAAATGGCAGTTAGGTCGGCAGCTAACATCGTTACCAATACCAGAGAATAGTAGTAACCTGTCAAGCGGGTGATGGACCAAATTCCAGTCAACTGTAAAACTGCTACAGTAGCTAGTGTAACATACCTGATTGCGCCAATCACTCATTTACCATAGGAAAATATAAATTACCATGCGGCCAGTGCATTACAATTATACATTAAATGGTCACCATTATCTAAAGCTAACCCCTTAACCTTTACACCCGGAAGCACTAAGGCCAGAAACATCTCGTAACCGATAAAGGTAGCATACCTGAATAACTAAATACCAAAACAGTAATACAGGAAATACGGCTACCAGATGGAAGCCTCGAGGAAGTTATTTTTGACATCGTTCGCTAAAGTACTTAAACCACCGTCAATCCACAGACTCATTGGATTGAAGACATGTCCGCTGTATAGACGAATGGACGTGGCCAAGTAAAGCACCTGACCCACCCTTGTCGAGTATATAGGGCAAACTTCAAGCGTCATTTACTATAGAGTGGGAGAAGGCAAGAAGTCCGATGTATCCAGCCAAGTCGGCCCAGGTGCACGGGCCCTTCTTATCAGCACGCACGTTAGATGATGCTTTCGATCTCACACTATCGTAACCTTGAGCCATGAACTGCCGAGGAATTCAATTAAAGAAGGCTACAACTTGCAGTTCTCATCGTACAGCAGCCCAGATGAATGTATCCTGCGCTTCCTACTTCGGTGTACATTCAAACGAATGGCACCAAAATACGGGCACCGAACGGAGTCATCCTATCACATACCTCTACTATGCGGTAACACAACACTAACTGAATAAAAACCAGAGACTGTGATGACCATAACAACATTAGAGGTGAGCTTGAGTTCTAGCTGTCCCCTAGCCCCTCCAACCCCTCGAACAGAAATTGGTAAAACACCCGCTGACTTAACCCACACCATCTAATACTGTGATAGTAGTAGCGGTAAGTCAGTGAGCTTCATAGAATACAAACCGTGGTCCACCGTCTCCGGGGATGATTCGGACAGGTAGAAGTGCAAAATTTCCACCTTTCTAGGCCTACTAGAGATAGACCTAGTTGTAGTAATCAATGACACCTTGAATGGAGGCGTAGGTGCCTAGTAAAAACGCCAAAGTTCCGACAGCTATTAATACATAGCAAACGATATGTAATGGGTCTAAGGTTAACAATGGCTTCTTAGATATCTTCAATATGAATGCAGCTGGTGAATAAAATGTAACAATTGAACCAGTTAATGATCCTACTAATCCCAACATAACATTAACATCAGGTAATGCAATAGCTACTGCATATGATAGGCCAATAATTATTACTACTACTATCCAACCATAAACACGCCTTCTAAAGGCCGTCTTTGGTGGGGAAAATGCCGATATTGCATGGACAAGCGAACTCCTCTGAGGGTAGACCACTAGAGGGAATGCTCCAACCACTGTAATACACATTAGAGCGAAAGCCATGCATACCATGACATCACCGTGAGAGATATATTGGCCCATATTAACAATGACCGACGATTCTAGGTCCACACCGAAGGCAAAGAAGCACATAATACCTATGGTAGCATAGACGGAAAAACATATAAATATGGTCCAAGCAACAACAGGTAGGAAATGTTTAGGGGAAACGTTCCTGACTTGAATATAAACCTCAGGCACATTAGGTTGATTACAATATGCAAAGGTGTATGTATTAATAGCTGCTAACATACTTGTCCAACCATTAACTGGAGATACCATATCAGTTGGTAGATTATCCGATGCACCATATCTAGCAAGGACATAGACAGACGTCATGGCCAGGAAGCAGACACCAAGGACGCCTAGGAAGGTTACATAACGGATCTCACTGATGTGTTCTCTAAGCGAGAGAGGTAACAGTACAACGACAGCTAATATAGCTGTGAAGGGTATGCGATGCACCCAGAGAGCCAAGAACCAGTTGCTTGGATCTGGGCCAATGATATGCACTAGCACCGGCGATAGGATGTCGAATAGTGTTATCATGTAAGTTACGCAGGTACCAAAGCAAAATAATACCATAACCAGATCAAATACATAACCGATACGTTTGCCATAAAGGAAGTCCAATAAATCCTCGTATGTCGGCTTATCAGTTGCATCGCATGCTACAGTAATCATCCAAATAGACAGAAGTGACAATGAACCCATACAAAGCAACAACAATAATCCACCGACTATTCCAGCATTCAGAATTGAAATAGGAACAGCCAGAGCACCTGCACCTAGGGTTGCTGCCGCGAGGTTAAAAACGGCACTAAACCGTCCATCGGGAGCAATAATTTGGCCAGTACGGAATATACGGCGCAAAGTCGACTCAGGTGGTTTGGACTCGGTTGAAGCCGGCCCGTTACTCATACAATCTGAGTCAACTTTATCATTCATTTCAGACATCTCGATTGAGCCCATCTCATTGGAAGGCATGACGGAGGTAGTGGAAAAGCTGGAAAATAAAATGAGCTCTTTTAACAGTACAACTTCCTATCGTTCTGCCACCACCACTCAACCACTAGCGTTATCTTAAGCTAGCACGATTCTTGCATAACTTCCTACTCTCCAAAAATGCCCCTAATGAACCCTCGAATCTCTCTTGAATTAGAAATAAAAGCCCCAAAGTGCGTTCATTGCACACCAAACCGATGAAATAATTTCGTATACAAAATGCTATAAAGAGAGAACAAGATCTTTAACGCAACTATGCTAGGTTAATGATGATAACTGTGTCTGACCGATGTCCACATATTGATGAGGATACTGTAACTTATTGAGGAACACATGTCTGACATAGAGGAATATGCAGACATAGATAATTTAATAGTAACACAGACGGTAATAGCAGCACCCCTATATCGGGCATGATCCGAGGAGCAAGCTTTAATGCTGTATAATGAATAGAGTTAACAACAACAACCAGCAAGGAGACATTGAGGGTTATACAGTAGCATTTGCCTCGGAAGATAACAACGATAGCGTTATCATCTGGATTTCAGAATTTGCCCTTAACGGCAGTACCAAGAGCTAAACAGGCAGCAGAATACTATACCATTGGTAATGTCGTTATGAGGGGCTGGACCGTATGAGCTACTCGATGATGTACAGTAAAGAACCGCACCAATAGCGCATGTTCTAGTGAACCACATCGAATACAAGTAGAAGGAACGTGTTCTAGTCAGGAAACAGGAGGAGTAACTGGACAACAATGATTTAGTCGATGTCGACCAGTCTATGCAGAATTTATATGGAACAACTTAACGTGGTGATGATGATAATCACAGTGCTGTTGCGGGGAACAACAGGCTACTTTGAAATCACGAAAACGATTCTCGTCTATTCAAACGAACAGATGCCTAAACGTCAGAAATAAGATGCCAAAATAATAAAGTAGGGTAGCAGTAACGGCGGCGATGAAAGAAGACACAGGCCGCCGGGCTAGCAGCACGCAAGCGCGGTCTGGCCATCAAGCAACCACTGAATATGGGAATGCAGTCGAATTGGCGAGGCTCAACCAGTAGGGCAAAACTGTGTAAAGGTGATGATACTGAGTAAAAACTCGCCAAAGAATACCGCAACGTTGATCCATACTATATAAGACTACTACTGTGAAGAGTAGTAGTCAATGACACCAAGAACTGAAGCGTAGGTACCCAAAACAAACGCGAACGTTCCAACAGCTATTTGTACATAACAGATTAAATGTTCAAGGTCTAAGGTTAACAGTGGCTTCTTAGATATCTTCAATATGAATGCAGCTGGTGAATAAAATGTAACAATTGAACCAGTTAATGATCCTACTAATCCCAACATAACATTTACATCAGGTAATGCAATAGCTACTGCATATGATAGGCCAATAATTATTACTACTACTATCCAACCATAAACCCTTTTCCACCACTCATTCCTAGGCGGCAAACATGCCGATACAAAGTGAACTATAGAACTTCGTTGAGGATACACAACTAATGGGAAGGCACCAATAATAGTAATGCACTCCAAAGCGAATGAAATGCACACCATAACATCACCTTGAGATATAAACTGTCCCAAGTTGATGATAACTGATGATTGCACATCCATACCAAAAGCTAAAAAGTTCATTATACCAACCGTAACATAGACGATGAAACACACTGCGATTGTCCATACCACAACAGGGATGAACCTCTTCGGGGTCGGATCTCTGACTTGGATGTAGATCTCCGGCACATTAGGTTGATTACAATATGCAAAGGTGTATGTATTTATAGCTGCTAACATACTGGTCCAACCATTAACTGGAGATACCATATCAGTTGGTAGATGATCCGATACACCATATCGGCAAAGGACATAAATAGAAGTGATGGCCAGGAATAAAACACCAAGTACTCCTAAAAATGTGACATATCGGATCTCGCTGATGTGGCTTCTCAAGGATAGGGGAAGCAACACAATGATAGCGATAACTGCTGTGAATGGTATGCGATTAACCCAGATTTTAAGGAACCAGTTGCTGGGATCAGGTCCGATGAAGTGGACGAAAACCGGATAAAGAATATCAAATATCGTAATAAGATAAGTAACACATGTTCCGAAACAGAATAGAATCATTACCACGTCGAAACCGTAACACACACCCTTGCCGAAAAGATGCTCCAACAGCTCCTCATAGGAAGGCTTCCCTGTAATGTAACATGCCTTGGCTATCATTATAATCGATAGGAGCGACAATACACCCATAACGAACAATAATATAACACCACCAACAATTCCGGCATCTAATATAGATACAGGAACTGCTAAGGCACCAGCACCTAGAGTAGCAGCAGCAAGATTGAAAACTGCACTGAACCGTCCATCAGGGGCAAGAATATTCAGCTGAGTCATTCTAGCAAAGAAAGACTTTTCCTGTACTGGCTTGGCATCTAGAGTGTAGTCAGAGGCGCCTCCTGCCTTGAGATCTCCTCTTGTCGATGATGATGAAGCCACGGGGCTACTGCTAACAGAAATAGAAGAATCGGCTGCTATACTAGTGCCTCCACTTGAGGGTCGATCGGTAGCAACATCAGCAGTAGTGCCAGCCGGTGTTGCAGCGGCGGCCATAGTGTGTACAGCAATCAACTGAAACAATCCTTTTAAAATACTATCTCCCAAAAACCGACACATCCACTCATCTTTCCTATACTATCAGTTAGTGGTACACAAAATGCCCTTCATTCTATGTCCTTTCGGCTCACTAACGTTTCCTTAGCATTTCCCAAGGACATGCTGGTGAATAGCTGGCGTCAAGTCCAGACACTAAATGTTGGATTATCGAGCTGCATAGTTGTACAAACCAAACCACCACAAGACTCAAAGTATCATTCACCTAAGTGTACCACGCAGGTAGCATTCTACAATGTCCCGCCAACTGCACAGAGTGGATAGAATGCAGAGAAGTGCCTGAAAAAGTCTAATTGATTTAGCGCACGCCATTCTGATCGATTTCGTCCTTGCCAATGGGTCTGTGTGAACTCGATAGGTGCCAGTGCCTCATTGTGGCGTAGGGGTTACTGGCTGGTGAATTACAATCGATCTGAGTTGGGCTTTAGCTGTCACCCTAACGCTAATTTGGATAATTCCTAACAAGAAAATAGTCGCGTTAACCAAGTTGTGGCGTCAATTGTAATCGTTACGATGTGCGAAAGTCAAATTCCTTCCACTGTGAAGGCGAGTCTTGTCCGATGCTTTCCGGCATTGCTGCTAGTGTACGGCAACACACGTGGATGACCGGGTTGGCCGGTTGAACATAACACAAGACCAGAAAGATGGACACTGACATCTTAAAAACACCTAGAGAATGAGAAGTAAAAAGTGAAATGTCTAAAGCACCATGGTAGAGACAGAAATGGACATGCTGTGGAACGTGATGGAACCTATTTGTCCTTGATCTTGAGATACGGTCTCTTTCCTTATTGTTATGGCACAAACACTTGAAGTGTCAACATCGGCTGCGAATGTTCCCTGGTACACACCAAGATCCACCCTCTCGAACAAAGCTCTCACGGCAAACCTGACATGATCAAAATCCGGAAGTTTGTACTGGTCAAAAATGCGCAGATAAAGCTACCTTGTAGAAGCATCCCAGCCAGGGATGTGTTGTGCTACATCTAACTCTATAAGACGCATATGAAATATGGCATTGGTGTTCTGAAGCACCACAGCCCAGTAGTCTCCGGGAATGTCAGATGCAAGCTCCTTGACCCATATACGTAAGCCTTCCTGCTCCCATGCCACGTAGCCCTGAGGACATCGTTTTGTCCATCGATACGAATATGAGTGCTTCAAGGGGAACTCTCCTGGAGCCTACCTGTTTTCCTAGAGGATCTTGGTTCACTTCAATAACCTCTTCATTCTGGGCTATTTCCTTCGCCCAATCTGGCATCTTTCGCAGATCAGCTGTCAAGTATCTGAGGACCATCAGTGATGACACACCTATACGGATGGCATACAATGGAGCTGATAACATAGCCCACAGTGCAAACTGTGAACGTTGCTGGCTCTCGCTGAGACCATTGTTGCCCACCATCAACCTGAATTCAGAGAGCTCGTTATGTATCGTAGAGCACAGTCTCATGAAGGGGTTCGGCGTATCCGGCAACAAAAGTCGACCATTAGCAACCATTAGCTCTATAGCAGCAGCTCATCCGGCATCGCACATCGCTTCGCGAAAGAGGTTGCATCAAGATTCATGGATCACTCACATATCAGGATCATTCCAGTGTCCGGGGCCAGCTGCTTGAACCTGTACAATTGGAGCTATGGCGACCATTTCACCTAATGATCATACCATAGTGTCGTCGGGGCCTCCTCTGGCCCAGAATTCCATAACAGCCATTACAGCCGACCAGCTATCCTCAAGATCATTATAATTCCTCCAAAGATTGCATGCCGGAGCCATGGCTGATCCAATAATGTCATCGGCTTCTCCATGGTCCTCGAGATAGGCTGGCCAACTAAATGCTATTGTTAGCTCTGCGCATGCAGGTAGCAGTATACAGAAGGATTCCTACCTGCACGAGTACAGTATCGGCCGACCGGTCAAGTTGAGTAGCTGTCCGAGCAAAGGATAAGTCCTGCCGTAGTCCTGAATAAGTGGCGTGAAGTTGGTCGAGCATTATTCTGGACCTACTCCTATATCGGCATTGCAGCCATCCACTTTAAGGCCGTCAATTCCCCACTCAGCGAAGGTCTTGACGTCTTGCTCGAAAAAGCCTTCCAATCCTGGATATCCGGCACAAGTACAGCTGCCGATATCCTGAATGTGAGGCTGATGGGGAACGATGCTGCTTCCGGCTTACTGCATAGAGCCCTAGTTTGAGGCCTCTTTCATGCATGTAGTCGGCGAGCCATTTGATACCGTGGGGGAATCTCTCAGGGTCGGGTACCATTTCACCAGTTTGAGGATCTCTTTCCATAGTAGACCAACAATCATCAATATTAACATATTCATATCCCAAATCCCTAAAAAGATACCATCACTATAAAGGTCTTCATCCACCCTCCTACTTGTATCCCTCTTCGATAAGTATATCCGCCATATCGGTATAAAGTTTTTCACTAATACAAGTATCAGGATGGGTCTTGCAATCAGTCTCACAACCAAATCTCTCCCAGCTAAGCCACCCCATAGGCGGTGTTAATGCTAGACCGTTGTCAAGCGCATAACATAGTTGAAATGAGACGAAGAAAAGTAGCAAATATATCACAGCGGCCATCAATAACAACTGAGATAACAGCAGGTTGACATCGGCAAGATGACAGCTTGGAAGTGTTTTCTGTCGCGCGGGTCCGTCGGAAAAGCGTTAGACGACTTGCGGTAGCCTGGAATTGAGCGCATCCCCAGCGACAAACTGTAAAATAGTTTGGGCCCGACGCTTTGCTCTCTCGGAAGCTAACTCCGAAATAGTCCGTAGAAGCCTGCGTGAAGCCGGTGATTACGCCATGGAAGGCTATGAAACCCCTGAGAGATGAAGTTTCCCACGTTAGTGGCCGTTAACGGTTCTTAGAAAATGAATTGAGACTCCGACAAACTTTTAAGTTCTAGACTCGGTCCACTGAAGGGGAAAGATATCCTTCTCTTTAACTGAATAATCTGCCAAGGTGGCTTGAAGACAAAAGGCGAAAGGCTCCTGTGAGGTAATTCTGAATAGTTCTGGACCTCCGACTCTGAGCACCCTCAGTGCAAGTTCTTGGCTCTTTACCAAATACTTCTGCTTATATAGCATTCAGTAAGCTTATGGGCAAGCAATAGGTATCGAGGTGGAGCTATGCAGGTAGTACTATCTGGTAAACTCCACTGGTGGAAGAGTATAAGCAGTGTGTTCAGTACTCTTGCACCAGAGAACTATGTTACTTATAGAACGCAAGACTCTGGCGGTAAGAGTTCATTTTAGAGACTCAAGCAACAAATGACGCTGATAGGGCAGCTCAACGAGAGTCGCGAAAGCTGATTATTCTTCCAATATAGTCTTATACCATTAATAACCATCGCAGGATGCTCAAAAAGCAGCATCTCGAGCACCCATGTGCCAATTGTGTCGACATGATATGCTATCAAATAATAACCGTATCCGAGTCCGGAGACATCGAGTGCAGAACTCCACCTTCCATAGGATATTGCTTGAGGATGGTGAAGAAGTGAACAGATGAAGTGTCCACGTCAAACGAGTATTCTCCCGTAAACTGGCCCACGTCGCGGTGCTTGAAGAGGTCTCTTACTGTGAACCTGGTAAGGCCCACGGTCACCCCAAGCTCAGTATAGCCATTTGGAAAATGGCTTGGGCTGCGGGCTTACACTGTCAAAGTATCCCAACCAGGAATAAACTCGTGTACCCGCAAAATAATGTGCTTCTTATTGAAGATCGCATTGCCGTTCTGCAGGACCACCGCCCAGGTATCCCCAGACTGATTAGTGCCCTTGAGTTCTCTTGTCCAAATTCGAAGACCATTTTCTGACCATGCGGCGATTCCCTAAAGATACGCTGGTTATACGAACTGCTTCAGACACTTATGAGCTTCCCTCCATCCCGACCTGTTTGCCTAGGGGATCCTGATTTATCGCCAAGACTTCCTTATTCTGGGCTATGTCTTTCATCCACGATGGCATAGTGCGCAAATCTGCGCTCAAGTACCTAAGAGCCGGCTGACTCGAGTTCTCCATTCCATTCTGCGGATCCACTTACAGAGGAGCAGCGAACATCGCCCAAAGTGCAAAATGCGATTCCTGTTGGCTCTGAGTGAGGCCGTGGTTACCGACCAAAACCCTACAGGCATAGATACGGCGAAGTTCGGTGTCGGCGGGAGCTTACATATCTGGGTCATTCCAGTGGCCCGGGCCCGCGGCTCGCACCTACATGAATCCTTCGTCAAATCCTAACGGTTTCCCGGCCTATCTTAGGGTACAATGATAGCCTGTTTTTGCTGGAACCGAAAATTTGGCACCCTAGCTGTAGGTTATAAAAACGAACATCATCTCAAGATGCGCAGTTAACGGTGCTAAAGGTGGAGCATATACATTATATGAGATATTGAGTGACAAGCGAGCGAGCTCGGCAACTGTCCGTACCCGTTGACTCACCAGGGCGTTATCCGTACTATTCCTTGCCCAAAAGTCTACAATCGCGCTAACCGATGCCCAACTGTCTTCGATGTCGTTGTAGTTTCGCCATAGATTACAAGCTGGGGCGATTTCATTAACAAGAACATCATTTCCCTCACCGCTATCATCCAGATAGGCCGGCCAGCTGAAAATAAAGACTGACTTATGGTCAAGTGAATCCCTCACCTGCAGGAATATAGAATGGGTCGCTGGGTCTCGTTGAGGAGCTGACCGAGCCTGGGATACGTTTCCCCAAAAGTCTAATAGATAGGACATTGATCAGCTACCCAGCTCTCGGAGAGACTTACCGCGGTATCAGCATAGCAGCCATCGACCTTCAAGGAATCGATCTCCCACCCAGCAAAGGTAGCAACGTCCTGCTCGAAATGGCCTTCTAACCCCGGATAGCCTCCACAAGTGTAGCTACCAATATCCTACACAGAAGAGAATCACTATGCTTTATACAAAGCGATGCTGCTTCCGGCTTACTGCATAGAGCCCTAGTTTGAGGCCTCTTTCATGCATGTAGTCGGCGAGCCATTTGATACCGTGGGGGAATCTCTCAGGGTCGGGTACCATTTCACCAGTTTGAGGATCTCTTTCCATAGTAGACCAACAATCATCAATATTAACATATTCATATCCCAAATCCCTAAAAAGATACCATCACTATAAATGTCATCATCCACCCTCCTACCTGTATCCCTCTTCGATAAGTATATCCGCCATATCGGTATAAAGTTTTTCACTAATACAAGTATCAGGATGGGTCTTGCAATCAGTTTCACAACCAAATCTCTCCCAGCTAAGCCACCCCATAGGCGGTTTTAATGCTAGACCGTTGTCAAGCGCATAACATAGTGGCACCGACATTAAGAAGTGGAAGACAGGCAGATCGCCGAACATAGATTACGCACAAACCTCTAAGCTGAGACCAACTAACAGCAAGCGATAGAAAGCTCAGAAAGAGAACATGGATTCGGACGAGCATGAGAGGACTGCGGGTGGAGACCGAATGTCCTGCTCTAGTCTTGGTCTTCAGGCACTCGAGGACATGTTCCACAACTCTGCTAACTACTAAGATGATCAGTTATGATATCTTCTATAAGTTCCTCCCTCGTCGACTATAACAAGTCTTTTAACTAATCTTCCTGTGACAATTAACCAACGCAGCGAGGGAAAATGAGATGGAGAGAACTCTTGTGAAAAACTAGATGTTCTTATCGCAATGAATATGCGAACCACAGCGCAAACCTACAGCCTCGGGCACCAGAGTACGCCAGTCATTAAAAAGCCGAGTAGCGCACAGAATATTCTGGTTTAGAGGCCCATGGCTGCGTTCCCACTTGCCCCATATCTTGGGCTCGAACGAAGAACCAGGCGCTGCTGTATGTTCAATTGGAGAAGGAAGGCTTTGAAACTTGCACTGACGTAACCGGGACCACGTTCGGAACATAGACGGCAGGGTCGACCATTACGGGCGAAGTTGCGGCGACAGGCCGTGATAAGGTTGTGGAGTAGTCGGCCATGATGAATCAGATCCCGATGGAATATGTAGGAATTAACTAACGCGGTTAACAGTGGCGACTTCGTAAGGTCGGCACATTCCCAAGATGGAGTGTGTTTCGTTTCTGCGACTTAGGCTAAGTAAATCAGTGTAAGCCAAAGACAATTGGCCGATATTTCCTTGTCTTTTACTATATAAGCTATGTACAATGCAGAAGTTTAGGATATCAATACTGCCTATAGATGAACACAACTCAATTTAAGCTATTTGCCTACCTTGTAAGAGACGTGTTCAGCATGCCAAGCGGGACGCCGCGTACGGCCATCAAGGTGCAGTGTCGAACCAAAGATCAAATCGAAGTAATCGAAATGTATATCACAACACGGAAATGACCATGTGGTTGTCAAGTCGAGGACAACTCCTACAGAGTGCTGGAAATACGCAATGCTAAGGGAGTTGGGAGGGCAGGCATCTTCAACTAATAAGCATCGTAGAGTTGTCATCGGAACCGTCGTAGACCGGTCCAGTAGATTCATCCTCCTTCTTCGCACCACCAGATGAAGCGGCGAAGTGAGGGTTGGTAGCAAACTCTGAGGCACAGCATGGGCTATCTCTGGTGGGGAATTAATTGCATACCGAGATAGAGGGAGAATAGGACGTGCAATGCCTCGATGATGCTTCTAGGACTGTCATCGTATATGGGAATATCCAGCATGGCGCATATCATACTGAAACAATAGTGTCGCAGCAACATATATTATAGATAATCGGTATCACGACATGGCCTTAAATGCAAAACACATGATAGGGCGGCCCGCTCCGGACAAAATTTAGCCTTGAAAGAAGAATAAAGGGAGCCCGCAGCAAAGTGTGGAGTTAGAAGGACGATCATTGTATCAACCGACAGTGGCGGCCAGTAAGGAGGTCATAGCTCACCGAATGTAAGTAACAAGGTCGACGTCCAAGTCTGGATGGGGATCTGGGAGCGCTGTAGAAGAAGTGAAATGGTCAAGCATCTCTGGTGGCCAGGCCTACATGGCAACCCTTATAGTCGATAGGAATAGTAATAAACCTCACCTGCATCAGGCGATCCAAGGATGGCATTTTATGAGAATATGTCACATGTGAAGAGGAGCTTCTCTCCTCATGGAGCTGCTCGATTTGCTCTATCCAATTCTGCACCTAGATCGGGAAGGCTACGGCATTGGACGACATAGCATGTTGCCTCTTGTTGGTTGGTAGTCTCAGGACGAGCTATTCTACGAATTCTGAGGTGTCCAGGGTTCGACGTATGGGTAGAAGAGCGCAGTTTCTGACAAAATGGTGCCCCAGCCCGAGCCTTATAGCTCATAGAGGGATTACTAATTGCACAACGGCTGGGTCGCTCTGGGTTAGGCTGGGCTCGTCCAGTTCGACCAGACCTAGCCCATTCAACTGAATAATAAATGGCACGTTGGAACTGCCGCCGTAGCCACGGAGTTCGTCAAACCTTTTTCATAACATCCGATACTCCTATCTGTGAGGGCGGGCCATCTCCTGTCGAAACTGAACCGTCTGTCAGACCAGTACTTGGCGGTGATATTTTTATCATAGCATCGACCTGACCAGAGAGAGACTGCATCCAGAGATACCCCTACTTGAAGCTTACTTCTCCGACCGCAGGCACCAAGTCCGGGATGAAAGGCTTGAGCCTTGTCTCCAGCTCAACCGTATGCGGGTTATACCGTCCAATGTAACCGAACAGGTCTTTGATTTCATCCGAGACGTCGAGATTCGCGAAGTCCTCGGCGCGGTACCTATTATGGATGTTACTCTGTTCTCTGTCATCAAGCCATTTTGTCTGTCTTCTGAGAAAACTCATCGGATAACTTCGATTACCCTCGAGCTGCAGGTGGGGCTGCATTCCCTCTGATGAGCCTGTGTGACCCAGATGGCTTCTCCCTGTTGCCATTGTCGGGAGATGAGCCGCTAGCTGATGAAGCTGATCTAAACCAATGGACCTATGCTCTTCCAGCAACACGCGTAGGCAATAGGAAGGTAGAGTTCAGTGGCTTTCGAAAGCGCGATCTGTTTGTACCGTCTACCCAGATGAAGAGGAGGAGCTGCTGCTGCTGCTTGTGGGTCTCGGTCCTGGTTTACTTCCACCATCACGATGCCCGTATAAGGTGAGGCTCGGTTTTTCAATCTGCAAGAACCCTCCAAGAAAGAGCAAGCATGCCAAACTGTTTGGATTATGCAGACAGCCTGTCTGAGACAAGAAGCGCTAACCCACTTGTGTAGCTCTGGGAGACTTCAAGGACTCTCCAAGGGATCTTTCCGGCTTGACGCTTCCTGGTGGAGACGGACGTTTCTTCGGAAGCGAGGGCACCCGTTGTAGCCGAGCATCGCCTCCAGTATCGCGGCCTTGATCCAACCTGAGCCTCGCTTCGCCGCTGCCCACTAGGGTCGTTGGGGCATCATCGTTGTCTGAAAAGCCATTGCGAAACTACTGATCAAAGACGGTGATACCAGATGAATGCACGGAATCTTCAAGGACATTCGCTTTAGTATCAGCCCGCTGTTCATCGTCCGAGTCGACCTCGGACTCCTCTTCATCCTCAATCGGCTGATCTCCCTGTAGGACATCAAACACTTCATCGTACGGTCTGTTCTCCACGACTCGCGTGCTAGGACTAGCAAACTCTGAAAATGGGGAATGGTAATCGGTCTACCGGCGAACGCCTCACTAGAGGAGAACTCCTCATCACTGTCTTCTAATTCTGTGTTACCGAAGTAAGACCCTGACGCAGCCATTTTTACTAGAGTAACTGGCACGTGGGAGACTGAACCACCCTTCCACAACCTGCTGGATTAAGACACGCACTACCAGCGCGAAGCTATTTCTCTGGAAAGCTATACGTAATTGGTAGAGATAGCGAGCATTGATTCAAGTCAAGAATAACAACACGGCTCGGAATCGTCCCTTGACCTGCTGCGTACCGAATGGCCAATCCAGCGCTGAACGGCGTTATACCTGTAGTCGCGCTATGACGAAGAAGAGTTATGTTACACAACTCAGGTTGTGCAGTACAGGATGACAGGAGAAGAGGAATGAGTACAGGATAACGCCGTGCGTAGAACACCAGCGATGATGATGTTCAGTTCCAGTAAGACTATGCATCGGCTCATCCACCTAAAGTTCCTCTTCGTACTGGCACTGTCAATTCAATCACGGTTTACTAATCGGCAAAAACCAACATATACTTTTCTGATTGACTCCGAACACAACGGATACAACTCAAAATGAATGCTGAGACGGGTTAAGATACCTGTCGAACGACAAAGCTTCGACACAATGCCTGTGAAGACTAGACAACGTTTGTGTAGCAAGAACTGGATGCGGCAAAGACAAATCCCCATAATGGTACGCTTGAGTAGTAAGCCAGAAGTTGCTAAATGAGTGTACACAGAAGGAAGACAATCAAGTTCAGATAAGCTGGCACAGAAAAGAAGCGACGTGAAGCCGAGCTGGCGCTTTCAGCTTGTTCGGTCAAGAGGAACATCTTAACGCTTCGGGGAGCCACTTCAGCTTCGAGTGACGACGTATGATTGCCACCGATAGCCTGATGGGCGAATAAGTCCCTTACAGTGAACCTAAACAGCAATTTCATCTGTACGGAGGAATCCGCAAAAGAATCAAAATGCAGCCTCGAGTTGCCCACTTCGTTTCAGATGTCCATCCAGGAATATTCGCAGCTTCAAGTTTAAGTGTAGCATTTTCAGTTAAAAAGTTCTGGAATACGGTTGCCCATCGAGAACGGCCAGATTGCGATTGCAGCTCTTTGATCCAAACACGTGTTGCGGATGTTCCATCCTCCGGGTGCATCGGATATCCCTGACAGTGGAGACTGGAGGGCAACTGATGGGTAGCTGTTAACTGACCATTTTCCCCAAAGGATCTTGATTGACAGCGATGACCTCCTTGTTCTGAAGGATCTCTTTTGTACCAGGTGGCATGTTGTATAGGTCGTTACTCATGAGCCTAGGTACAATGATAGGTTCGAATAAAGCCAAGGAGTGAATTACAACGGGCTTGCGAATATCGACCACAGTGCCATCTGAGCTTGATATCTAGATATATTCCCATCAGACATCCCTATTAGCAACCTAAAACAGTATGAAATGCGGGAAGAGGTGATGCCAGTTACATATCGGCATCGTTGAATCGACCAGGTCCGCTGGCTGGTATCTGAAGGTGCACTTGACTAAGGACAAGTGAAAGAGAACGAAGACACGAACCATGGAGGTTTTGGCTTCCGGAAGCGCGAAGAGGTTGACCGTGAGTATCAAGGAGTTCCAATCATCTCTGATGTCAAAGCTCATACGCCAATAATTGCAGTTCGGTGCAACTTCCTTAGGTATAACATCGGTAGCAAGAAGGTAACCAGGCGTGAATAAAGGCCAACTGAAAGGATACAAAATATTCATAGGAAAAGCCTAGTTGGGGGCAGCAAAGAGAGCGGATAATGTGTGCTTGGTTGAAGAACGATTGGCTTCTCTCTCACCTGCACTCATACAGAATCGGCCTTCCTGTTTTGTTCAAAGCTTTACCAAAGGATGGATATTCCACATTGAAGTCCTGGTTGGACAACTAACTACCGCTGCGAAGATACTCACCTTGTAATCAGCGTAGCAACCATCTACTTTAAGGGAATCAATTTCCCACTCGGCAAAGGTCTGCGCGTCTATGTCATGATAACCCTCACTGCCTGGATAGTCTGCACATGTCATCGTACCAATATCCTAAAGGAAGATACATTAAGTATCGAGAAAGAGTACCAAGAATCGACAATAGAAGGGCCAGCTAAGAGTAGAGCTTCTTACAGAGTAAAGGCCTAACTTGAGACCTTTAGAATGAACATAGTCGGCAACGCCTTTAATGCCGTTTGGGAATCGTTCTGGATCAGGAACCATTTGGCCATTCGCATCGCGCTCTTTTAATGCCCAACAGTCATCAATATTGACATATTCATAACCAACATCTCTGAGAGAATTCTAACCGGAGGAGGATAGACTGAGGTCGTCAGGCTCACTTGTATCCTTGATCGACGAGTGCATCAGCCATACGTTTATAAAGATCTTCATTGATGCAGCTCTTAGGATGCTTCTTACAGTTTGTTTCACAGCGATACTTTTCCCAACTAAGCCAGCCCATCGGAGGGGTTAAACCAAGGCCATTATCGAGACCTTCAGTGATTCGATAAAGTAGCATCATCCACATGGTGAAACGATAAAACGAAGACGCCGACATTGGATCTCTAACAACTCCCTTTCAGAAATCGACGTATGCATCAACTGCACGGTAAGAACTCAAGCACTCTGTAAACTAGCGGAATACTCCTCGATACAGGAAACAGATCTGAAATATTAGCCAAAGGTTTTAAGCCTAAACAGTGTTTAGTAAACATATATTGCGGGTTGCTATTCGGCAAGCCGCCCACTGACAATCACAGCCCTTTTAGTATCATCTTCACCGCTAGATGCAGTACAATAAGTTGTCCGCTACCAACCACTTGCTTTCATCATATGCTTTATTATCATTATTCTGTACATGGGTAGTCATAAAGCGTATGCGTACATCTTCGGTGTCACGTGGAAGGGCCAGTATCGGCTGGCTTTGAATTTACCTTCCTTCGCAGCCGAGGAGAATGGGGCTCTCTCCCATGATGGAAAATGCGCTCTGCAACTCCGTTATCTCTCACCGAATGATGCGTTAATGTCCCGACGAAGTGCTACCACATCAGCCCTCCGACAAACGAGCTCCTCTCCCGCTCATTCGTCGACTCCCCAGCATGAACCCAGCAATCGATGTCACGTATGACGGTGCTACTGTATGGTTAGTAGAAACCTCGATATACAATAGCGGCTGTGGTGTCCATTTCTTGGAGTAAATAACTATATACGGCCACAAATACAGGTATAAGACGTATGCCCCTGTAGATGCGAGAACAACACGGCAACGTCTACGCTGTCAGTTGATCTTACCTCAAACAGAGACGCCTTCTTTGAATATGAAAACTGCCAGGTTGGAGTAGCACTTTGTTGTGTTCTCCAGCTCTGTTGAAGAGCTCTACCTGCCAGAGTCGTTCATTCTAAGCTGCTGCCTACTCCCTTGTGCATGCGTGCACAGCTAATCCTTGTGAGAGTAAACTCAGTGAGAAGCCTTGGTTGAGTCCCTTCTCGCCTTAGCCTAGTTGTTATGAACGAAGCACTCTAGTCCTCCGAGGTTCGACTCCTAGCGAACGGTCAACGAGTGATGGACCACCTGCATCACATCATTTGCATTGAGAAGGACAAGTATCAGTCTACTTAATTGATTTACTGTCAACACTAAGTCCCAGCTCTAAAGACCAAAGGTAAGAGCATTGGACTTGCTCGCGGACAGACAAAGCTTATTTGCCAAGAACGGCGAGACTTAGGGTACAACCAGCCCTAAGGTAGGCTTCATAACCGCACAACGACCAACGATAACGTCATGTGGAGGTTAATGATGATGAAGCGTTCGCCGACCGCTGGTCGGTATTAGATACGAAGGTGCTGGCTACTAATAATTATATCAAATCTCACGACTCTAAGAAAGGAATGAAGTCGAGCTGAGGTTTCCACTCTTTATTTCCGTAAGGATGAACATCTTGACACTGAGGCGCTCCACTTGCGACTCGAACGATGCTTCATGCATATCTCCGACATCTTTGTGAAGGAACAAATCTCTCACCTTGAACCTAAGCAAGCAAGGAAGATGACATGTCAATAAGGAATGGGTAGAGGTTCCATCCGTGAGAATGTAATATAGATGAGAAACATTGCTCACTTCGTCTGGGATGTCCATCCGGGGATCTTATCAGTCTGAAGTTTGAGGGTGTCAATTTTCTTGTCGAAATTTTGATATACTGTCGCCCATCTAGTAATGCCAGACTGTGGCGAGAGCTCTTTGATCCAAACACGTTTTAAACCTTTCTTGTCAGTATAGACGGGGTAACCCTGAAAGATGACGTTGGATAAGGCAACTGATGGGTAGCTGTTAACTGACCATTTTCCCCAAAGGATCTTGATTGACAGCGATGACCTCCTTGTTCTGCAGAATCTCTTTTGTACCAGGTGGCATGTTGTATAGGTCGTTACTCATAAACCTACGAAAGCAAGTTGGTCAAAAGAACAGAAGATTTCCGTAAACTACAACGGGCTTGCGAATATCGACCACAGTGCCATCTGAGCTTGATATCTAGGTATACTCCCATCAGACATCCCTATTAGCAACCTAAAACGCACTAGCGTTCGCTCGACTGTGACCGTTTATTTCCGTGGGAGAGTGGTCTAGGTCGAGGGGCTAGA